>APFE031170098.1:19194-63579 GCA_000404065.3 Pinus taeda
TCCATTGTTGTGAATTATACATCGGGCACAACCTCAGGTCCCAAGGGAGTAGTCCACAGCCACAGGGGAATCTACTCTATGGTTATGGATACTCTTTTAACGTGGGGTATGACGTCACGGCCTGTTTATCTGTGGACTCTGCCCATGTTTCACGCCAACGGGTGGTGTTTCCCATGGGGAATAGCCGCCCTCGGCGGCACAAATATCTGCCTGAGAAAAGTCGATGCCAACATCGTCTACAATGCCCTTAATGACCACCGCGTTACCCATCTTTGTGGGGCGCCAGTGATTCTCGCCATGATTGCAAACGCAGATCCGTCCGTCAGAAAACCTTTGCCCGGTCGGGTGGAAATCTTGACCTCCGGCGCTCCTCCGCCCGCTGCTGTGTTGCAGAAAACTGAAGAGCTGGGATTCTCTGTTACTCATGGTTGTGGCCTCACAGAGACCGCAGGAGCGGTGCTTTCATGCGCTTGGAAATCTGAGTGGGACAGACTTCCAGCCGAGAAGAGGGCCCAAATCAAAGCTAGGCAGGGCGTAAGGTCGCTAGGTTTAGCGGAGTTGGACGTAAAGGATCCGTGTAGTATGAGTAGCGTGGCGAGAGATGGAGTGCAGATGGGCGAGGTTATGATGAGAGGGCCGAGTGTTATGAAGGGATATCTGAAGGACGAGAGGAGCACTGCAAAAGCCATGGAAGGTGGGTGGTTGCACACGGGGGATCTGGCGGTGATCCACCCGGACGGTTACTTGGAGATAAAGGATCGTTCCAAAGACGTCATAATCTCAGGGGGAGAAAATATCAGCAGTGTGGAGGTGGAGTCAGTGTTGTATGGCCATCCCATGGTTGTGGAGGTGGCTGTTGTGGCGAGGCCTGATCCTGTCTGGGGAGAGACCCCATGTGCCTTTGTGAGTACCAGGGGACGGCCAAGCAACCCTAATCGTTCGAAGGTTATAGTTACAGAGGCAGAGATGATTTCGTTCTGCAGAGAGCGGCTGCCTCACTACATGGTTCCCAAAACTGTTGTATTCATAGAGTCGCTGCCAAAGACCTCCACTGGTAAAATTCAAAAGCACGTTCTCAGGGAAAATGCTAAGAGGTTGACGCACACAGAGCAGCAGTCGGACATAATGGGCACACTAAGCAAATTGTGAGCAAACGACAAGAATCATCAAATAATTTCAGAAAGGTGATTCCCTGATATTCCTCTAATAATTTATGAAAGGCTGGTTTGTAAGGTTAAGAAAAGATTTGAGAAGATGATTTCTCGGATTCTTTTTCGGTGTCTAGGGTTTGGTATTTTGTGCCCTCAGTAACGTATATTTTTCATTTTGTTATTAAATAGTTATTGTTATTTTCGAGTGAAATATATTATAATTTAATCATTATTTAATAATAAATAGATGGTTATTTGTGAGTATGGATTCATTCATATTTATCATCACTCTTAAAAATAAAAAAAAATAACATCATTTAAAATGATCTACCTTGAATAAATAAGAGTTTTATATAATAACATTTTCATTATAATATATTTATAATTTTTATGAAGTATTATTTTATTTTAATACATTTATTAAAGGAAGTATTGATTTGATGTTAGTGGGCTTATTTCAACGTGATTTGGATGAAGGAATGGAATTCTCTCCATCATTTAATTTCAGGCAGTGATATGAAAGATAATATTAATAATTGTATTCTATTATTTCTCTTTAATAAAATATATATTTTTTTTATATAAAATATATAATTTTGTATGTGTAGAAAAAATATTATATAAAAGAAATGATCTTAATCAATCCAAAAAAAAGTATTGATAAATAAAATGCTTTACGGATTAATTACATAATAGAAGAATTGGGTTAATTATAATGTGATTTTAATCTGTAGACAAAAACTTATTATCAATAAAGATCACAAAATTAAGATAACAAAAAAATATTTTTAAATAAATTTATTTATAAATTAAAAGATTAATAACAATATGCTATGCAAAAATATAAAACCTTATACTTACATTTTCAATTTAAATATATGTGTTGGTTTAATTATGGTTATTTACTATTTTAATTAAAAATTTATATTTATAAACATTGAACCTAATTATATAATTATAAATAGAAAATATATTTAATATTTGTTCCTTTTTTAATCGATCCCAAACCTATTTTAGGTAAGTTACCTGTTTTTGCGATTGATTCAAAGAATTTTAAATGGGGCATAAATTTTAAGGTAAAAGGATATAATGAAAACCAAATTATTTCAAATTTCGTTTGTTGGTGATATGTTATCTCTATTCTTAGATATGTCAGACCTCTTCATCCAACGAAACCCCCTTGCTTTTGAACCCCTTACCATTCACAAGCCCCCTGGACCCTCCATCAGCCCAAATTCTGCTTGCAACATCACAGTTCGGAAAAAGAAAAAAGGAGATAGCCGGCACTTCAGAGGCAGAACTATTGCATCTGATCTGGGCATTACCAATCTTTCCCTGGTGGAGGTGCCCATATCGGAATCCGATGCTCCACAGCCCCTTAGAGCAAGTATGGCTGGTCAGCCCTCCCGATGACCTTCCTCATTTCTTTGAACATCCGGGGTCTGGGCGCACCCCATAAATATTTGGCGCTAAAAAATTTCTTTCTACAGGAACGACCAAAAGTGATCTTTATTCAAGAAACCATGCACCCCTGCTATCCGACTATTGCATTTTTCAGGAAAATGCTCCCGTCATGGTACATGGTGGCTACGGATGCAATCGGCTTATCTGGCGGTCTTGCTGCCCTTTGGGACCCTGTCTGGATTAACGCTAAGGCTTTCAAGTGCTGTGCAGGTATCATGCTCTCGGCGACCATAAGAGGTCACGTACAATGCCTGAATCTCCTTAATGTATATGCGCCATATAAGAACAGGTCTCCTTTTTGGGATAATTTTTTTGCTTCCGGTATACTAGAGATGGATTCTCTGGTGATTGCTGGGGACCTGAACGTCACCCTCAACCCTAATGAATGCTGGGGCAATGGAAGGACCCGCGATCCTCTCTCCGAAAAAATCAGGTTGGGAATCCTCAATAGGGACCTGGTGGACGTCATTCCGGATCCCCTAAAGCCCACCTGGGACAACGGCAGAATGGGGTCGGCTTATATAGCTAAGAGGATAGACCGCTTCCTCATCAAGGGGTTTGTGATCGAAAAATGGGGCATGCCATACTCCATTATAGCTGATGAATTTTCATCTGATCACAGGCCCATTATCCTCGGCTGGGCATCGTTCAATAACATAAAGCATAACTATTTTAAATTCTGCAGAATTCATTTGGAGGACGAATCTTTTAATGATCTCATTTACAAAGAATGGCTGGGGATGAGGAGCTCCCCTACGGCCTCTCCTTCATCTTTTCGTGAAAAAATCCAACGCATTAAATCTGCGGTCAAAACATGGCAAGCTCAGAAAGTTAAACGGGACAGAGAAGAACTGAATCATATACAAGCTGAACTGGGTGATATTCTAAAGGCCTCTCTCAATGGAATGACGCTGGCAAATCAGTCCATCATCTGATCCTTAATAAAAAAGAAACACTCCCTTCTCCTCAAAGAAGAAGAGCAATGGCGTCTCAAAAGCCGAGCACTGTGGCTCAAGGATGGGGACCGTAATACCAAATATTTCCATAACTGTGCAAACGCCAGGAAGAGAAAGAATTCTATATGGAAGATGGAGGATGGGAATGGTGCGTTTCTATATACACAGGAGGATATTTCCAATGAAGCGTCACGCTTCTTTATGGCCCAGTACAAAAGAATTCCTTACAAAGCCGTGGACATGTTTTGGGTTGTCGAGCACATGCCAGAAATGTTTGACGATGATGCCTATGAAAAATTTATAGGCCCTGTCACCGAGGACGAGCTCCTCGCAGCCATGAAAACATCCAAAAAGGACAGGAGCCCGGGGCCCGACGGATGGCCCATCGAATTTTTCCTCCATTTTTTTGATCTGTTTAAGACGAACCTGCTGCACATGGTCGAGGCCTCTCGAGTGTCGGGGAATATACATTCTGCCCTGTCATCTACCCTCATCGCATTAATTCCTAAAAATGGTGACTCTGCATCCTTTCATAACTACAGGCCGATTGCCCTCTGCCACTCTCTTTTCAAAATCACATCTAAAATTATTGCTGAAAGGCTCAAGCTGGTTCTAAATCGCTTTATCACCAGAGATCAACACGCCTTCCTGAAAGGGCGAAATATATGGGACGCAGTGGCTCTGTCCCAGGAATGTCTATATAACATCCGGACTAAAAAGACAAAGGCAACAATCTTAAAGATCGACTTAAAAAAGGCATATGATTGCGTGGATTGGGGTCTGCTCAGGATTTTATTGGCAAAGATCGGGTTACGGTCACAAGGCTTGGAATGGATCATGGCTTGCGTAGAAAACATTAATTTTTCGGTTATTATTAATGGCTCCCCATCCTCTTTCTTCAAGGCTGAACGGGGTCTCCGTCAGGGCTGCCCCCTCTCACCTTTGCTGTTCATTCTGGTCATGAACTCCTTCACCATCCTCCTTAACAGGGCAGCGAATGGTTCTGGTTTCCAACCTATCAAGATGTGTAAAGACTTTTACTTATCTCACAACCTGTTTGTGGATGACATTTTGGTCTTTGCTATGCTTCATAAGGCCTCCTGGCAATGCCTCCATGATATTGTTTCCAGGTTTCACTCAGCTACTGGTATCGACATCAACAAGGACAAATCGAAACTATACCATAATGAACCTGAGAATGTCTTGGTCTCCTGGATTGCTGAGCTTTTCGGTATTGATGCTTTACACATTGATAACGGTCTCAAATATCTGGGGTTTTCCCTCAAACCATCTGGTTACAACCTGGGGGATTGGACTTGGCTGCTGGACCGCTTCTACTTAAAGATCTCTGGCTGGGAAGCTAGATCCCTCTCCTTGGCAGGCCGCTTTGTTCTTGTACAAGCTGTTCTGTCCCAACTAGCTATCTACTGGGCGCACCTTTTTCACATTCCAGCCTCCATTATCAATAAATTGAAAACATACTCAGCAAACTTTCTGTGGGGAGGCACTACTGGACATACAAAATTTCATTTGGCGAAGATGAAATCCCTATCATTTCCGAAAAATCAGGGAGGCTGGGGTTTATTAGACATGAGATCCATGGGGAACGCACTCCTGTGCAAATCTCTCCACCGTGCCATTTTTGGCAGAGGCCCTTGGAGCGCTTTCATCCACTATAAATATATGAAAGGGAGAAATCTGGCTTTCTGGTACAGGAGGAATCAACTGGGCACAAAGAAAGGGTCTGCTATCTGGCAAAGTTTCCGCAAGATCCTGCCTTTCTTCATGCGTAATTTCCGATGGTCTATATGCACAGGTACGAACATTTTTATTGGTTCTGATCTTCTTCTCAACGGGATCTCCTCTATGATTCCACAGCCTCTGGTATCCTATCTCCACTACAGGGGCATCTTCACATGGAATCGCCTCATTAAAACATGGTCTTTCTCTTCGCCCTCCTGGAAGGACGCCGAAGATCTCTCCTTGCCGCATCACCTCTGTGCTGCATGGAACTCCTTGCGCGAATCCTTACAGGGGTTACCCATTAAAAGAATGGGGGATAAAGATGAACTGGTATGGAGCCTGCCTCGTGCAGCAAATCCTATTCGAGTTAAAGATATCTACACAACTCTTTTACTCATGGAGGCTCAACCTACTCTACCCTTTTTCCCTCACTCTTTCTGGAAAGCTCCATGCCCTCTCAAGATGACTTTTTTCTCATGGCTCCTCTTTCACAACAGAAATCTATCCTGGGACAATCTATAGAAACATGGTTGGAACGGGCCGAGCCGCTGTGCCTTATGTTTTTCAGATGGGGAAACTAACCTCCACACGTTCTTCCAATGTCATGCATCCAATCAAATCTGGTATGATCTCTCCCTCCATCTGGATTTTCCTCATCTATGCTTCTCCTCTGTTCAGGAAGGATTCTTCTGGTGGAGCAAACAGACGGTTTCACGGCGCTCTATCTTCATTCCAGTCTGCTGGTCGATATGGCTCTAGCGAAACGACTCCATCTTCAATGGTCACAGAAGTACCATCTCCTCTACGCTGCTGCGCATCAAGGCCCTTCTGCAATTTCTGGGTATCTGAGTCGCAATTCGGCTGAGCAATATGGGTTTCATATGATCGAATACAAGTTTTCTGTTACACAAAACAATATGCTTTTCAGACCTGCACATGCACTATGCATCGTTATGAACAATATGATCTTATAAACTCCCTCTATGGATAGCTACAGATTATCTTCCCAATATTCCAAATATGTAACTGTTTTTATATAATCAATATGATTTTTCTTTTGAAAAAAAAATCTCTATTCTTAGATGGAGTAGACGGACGTATGGTGATTGGTAATCGGAGCATCGCCATACGTACCCTAAACTACGGATTAGCATTGGTATGGCCATTACTAGCGGCTGAGAAATAATTACTTTGTGTTTTCTATTTCTAGCTTATTGTTCGCCTAGTTAATGGTTAGAATGGATAAGTAACCTTCCGGCTTTGAATGTGACTGGTCTTTTGGCCTCTTTGCGATGTGACTGGCTTATTATTTTGGAGGCGTTTGTTGACCGTTTTGAACAATGAGTTTGGAAGACCGCCTTTTTCACACTTCGTGTTTGTTTTATCCATGATTAAATTGGATTTGAAATCTTTGCATTGTGCACTATGAATGATGTTTGAAATTTGTATGGTACCAACGGAGTGTTGTGTTGTGCTTTTTGTTAATGGCACTGTAGAAGGATGATCCAACGCTCTCCATGTGTTTCATGGCATGTGCTTAAATTTAGTGATGTCTCTGTTTACTAATATTTGCGGGTTTTGGTGTAACGGCAATTGTGACTCCAACAAGTGGTATCAGAGCCAAAGGTCTCGAGTTCAAAAAACACTTGTCTCGCGTTGGGGGATATTGTTGTGCTCCCCGTTAATGGCCGTGTAGAAGGATGATCCATCTAGCGATGTGTCTGTTTACTAACACCTGTGGATTTTGGTGTGAAGGCCGTGTAGAAGGATGATCCATCTAGCGATGTGTCTGTTTACTAACACCTGTGGATTTTGGTGTGAAGGCCGTGTAGAAGGATGATCCATCTAGCGATGTGTCTGTTTATTAATGGTCGTGTAGAAGGATGATCCATCTAGCGATGTGTCTTGGTGTGAAGGACATCTTGGTGTGAAGGCCGTGTAGAAGGATGATCCATCTAGCGATTTGTCTGTTTATTAATGGCCGTGTTGTAGAAGGATGATCCATCTAGCGATGTGTCTGTTTATTAATAGCCGTGTAGAAGGATGATCCATCTAGCGATGTGTCTTGGTGTGAAGGCCGTGTAGAAGGATGATCCATCTAGCGATGTGTCTGTTTATTAATGGCCGTGTAGAAGGATGATCCATCTAGCGATGTGTCTGTTTACTAACACTTGTGGGTTTTGGTGTGAAGGCCGTGTAGAAGGATGATCCATCTAGCAATGTGTCTGTTTACTAACACCTGTGGGTTTTGGTGTAACGACAATCATGACTCCAACACGGAGGCATTTCATATACGGTTAACATGTATTGTGGGTTTTGGTGTGAAGGCCGCGTAGAAGGATGATCCATCTAGCGATGTGTCTGTTTACTAACACCTGTGGGTTTTGGTGTAACGACAATTGTGACTCCAACACGGAGGCATTTCATATACGGTTAACATGTATTTATTTTAATTTTAGCTTTATTAAATGTTGAGAGATCGAGTTTTATATTTTTTAGAATATAAAATTTCGAAAAAGACTTTTACTTCTTCAAGATTGATATAGATTTATCAATATATATTGATATAGAATTACATAATTAGGTATATTATGAAAAAAATTGGCCTTTTCTCATTACTCTATTTCAATGTTGTAACATGTCAAACTAAATTCACAGCAATTCCATTTAATCAGTGAAGATAAACTCAATTGATATTCATTCGATTCTTTATATATATCAATTTTATGGTATATCAACTCCATTTTAACTATAGAGGAAATTAGACATCTCTTTGAATTTTAACAACATGCCAATATATCATCACCATATATATATCATTGTTAGAAGACCAAAGGAAACAAGAATATATATATATATGTGGATTGATATGGATTTACATTGGTTATGTGTGTTATGAAAAAAACTGGCCTCTTCTCATTACTCTATTTCAATGTTGTAATATGTCAAGTTAAGTTTAGAGCAATTCTATTTAATTATTAAAGATAAACTCAATTGATATTGATTTTTTATATATATCAATCGCATGGTATATCAAATCCACGTTAACCATGGAGGAAATTAGATATCTCTTTCAATTTTAACAACATGCCAATATATCATTTCCATATATATCATTGTTTGAAAATGAAAGGAAACAAAATATATATATATATATATATGTTTTAATATCTATATTCAAATATTTTATTTAAAGCTTAATATTCAATATATTGTTAAAAGATGGAAACTTCACACGAAAGTCACTCAATAATTGAAAGGTTATATATATAATATATATATATATATATAATTTCATATGATATTGAAATATTTTATTTATTTTGTAAAAGTAAAATATTTCTTTTATATATATATATAGATTTATATTAAATAAAAAAAGGGATTGAGATTATTAGCATATTTTAATGGAGTTGTCTCTTTTTGGACTTTCTGGTACCGGAATCCAACCAAAAAATTTGAGGTGAAATCTTGATTTGTGTTAATTAAATTGGTTTTTTGATTGTATATATGGATTCAACGCCTTGATAAACACTTCAATTGTGCAAGGATTAGCCATCAAGCTTGTGATTTCAATAAATTCATTCGGGATTTTAGAGAAATTTTAGAGAAATTAGATCGGGAAAACCCGCCAACAAAACTTCCAAAACGTTTCACTAAAAACAACTAGTTTTTAATTTTTTTATATTATATATATATATATAATATATAATATAATTATATATAATATATATATTAAATATAGAGAGAGAGAGAGAGAGAGAGAGGAGAGAGAGAGATAGATGATAGAATAACATTATTTTTAATCTAATAAATGTTTCACTTTTATTTAAAAAAAGGAATTTTCAACACTAAATTAAACAAAGAAAAATAATAACACTATACTCTGAGAAATGAAACAAAAACTTAAAAACAAAATAAATATGTAAATATATTAAAAAACCTAAGAAAAATAATTTGTTAAACTGGTGAATAGTTTTTATATAAGATGATAACGAGTCACTCAAGAATGTCCAAAGATTGATAATAATGATGATGAGCCATTCAAGAATGTCCAAAGATTGATAATAAAAACAAGTGCCACATAGTAGCTAGTTCGTGCTATTTAGTTTAAATATAGCTAAATTAAAGTTAAGCACAATAAAGGCATAATGGAACAAAGCCGTGACTCTTGTAAGAAAAATTAGAGCATTTGCATTTTACCTAGATAATTAAAGCATTTTACCCAGAGAATTTGTGATGTAGTCCACTCCACCATTGAATTTATTGAGTATGAATGAATGAGATAGATTGACTATTGTAGTGTGTGTTAAAAATAGCAACAAGAAATTCCTATTTCATTTGTCCTTGAATTAAATTGTGAATTGAAATTGTAATTCTATTCTCATAGCAACTTGTAATAGTTATTTAAGTTAAATTGACTTAGGAAATTCGAGTTGGAAGTCTATCTAGAGTCATGTAGAGTGCCCAAGTTGAGTTCTTTGGAGTTGTAATTAGATAACTCGGTGTAACTCAGTTATAGTCAGTTAAACTAGTTCTAACTCTTGGAGGAACTAATAGAGGTCTATTAGTGGAGTAGTCCACTAGTGCATCACCAATACCATGCCAGTTCGCTGAAGATTCACTCATAAATAACTCATGCATGTCATTTCAAAGGAAGACCCAGTTGACATTAGAATGCAAGGACAATGTACTATCATTTGTGTAATTTTACGAGTTGTACAAATGGTGCATGAAATCATTTGATGACCTATGTTTGGATTGCGCAGTTATGGAGGAAGGATTTCCCAATTAAATGTGGGATAGTTCTCTCAAGATTTGCGCAAGGAAGTAGGGGCTTGACAGGCAGCATTATTGGTTAAGTGTTGGCTTGAGTTGGCTTGTGAGGCAAAGACTTAGATCATACTTGTGCAGGGATTGTTCTAATGTGAACAAACACTATATTTTCTTCTCAGATATTCTGGTTAATGCAATAAAGATAGTCGGGGTTTTGAGCAGTGGCTTTCCCTAGAGAAATATTGTGTTATTTGCGATTGATATTCTTTCTCTTTCTGCTTATTGTTTTCATCGATCATTTTTGGTTTCTGATGAGAATAGTAGAGTAGATTCTTGTCTTGTGTTTTAGTGTATCACATGAGTTGTTGAATCTACAGAAAAATGTACTTGGTATCAGAGCTAAAGACAATATAGAAAAGGAGATTTTGAGTTTGTTGTGCAGGTGAAAATCGAATTTGCAGTTCATATTTCAGAGTCGGTAATATGATTTTCTACGTTTTTAGAATTGAGTATGCCTTGGAAGGCAACTCGAATTACATAGCTTGGAAGGATATGATGGAAGTTGTGCTGGAATACAATGGTCTCAAGGAATTCATTAATCAAGACATTCCTAAGTCTTTAGCATCGGATGCTATAGATCTGGCTAAATGGAGAAAGTGTGTGGCAAAGACAAGGCGAATTATCCTTGAGGGAGTTCGAGATCACATTGTCTCAAGTCTCCATGAAAAGGAAACTCCATACTTAATGTGGAATGCATTAACAAACCTGTTTCAGAATAGAA
Source organism: Pinus taeda (assembly GCA_000404065.3). NCBI lineage: Eukaryota > Viridiplantae > Streptophyta > Pinopsida > Pinales > Pinaceae > Pinus > Pinus taeda. The sequence goes on from APFE031170098.1 coordinate 30,066, forward strand.
GTGACCACAGGAAGTTGGCACTGAAGGACAAACTCAGAAAGATCAAGATGGAGAAGGGCGACTCTATTCCGAAATACTTGACCAAGTTCACTCATCATTGTGATGAGCTTGGAAGTGTTGGGATTACTATTGTCGAGGACAATATGGTGAGCCTAGCTCTTCTAGGACTTCCCAAGAGTTGGCACAGTTATCAGGATTCTATCAATGGGAGGGAGAAGCTACCAAATTAGGAGCGGTTGTGGTCTAATTTGGTACAGGAAGAGATTCAGAGGAACACCAGAGAAAGATCCTCATCAAAGACTAATGATGAGGAAAATTATGCCTTAGCGGATAAGGCAAAGAAAGAGAAAGGGAAGGTGTCCCATTCCAAATTGGATTCTTGTCATGGAGGCAAGAAGAAGGGCATGTCGAGAGTCAAGTGCTTTCATTATCACAAGCTGGGACATTTTTCTACGAATTGTTCACTCAAGAAGTCCAAGAAGAAGCCCTCAGGAGGAGCGTCAGGTGAGGCTCTTGCCTCACAATTCGAACTGGAATTTACCCTCATCACATGTATGGTGTCATCGATGATGGGTAGTGTATGGTACCTAGACAATGGAGCTTCTTTCCACATGAATGGTAATAAGGATATCTTTAGTAACTTGGAGGATAAGGATCTCCAGATGCATATCGAGATGGGTGATGACCAAAGGTATAATGCTACTGAGCTTGGTATAGTTACCTTTCAGTAGGAGTCAGGTGCTCCCCTCACTTTGTGAGATGTTATATATGTTCCTAGTTTGAAGAAGAACTTGGTATCTGTTGCCATATTGGAGCATAGAGGCTACGATGTGATATTTAGTAAGGGAAATACATTCCTTCATCACACAACCATGGGACAGGTAAAGAGGATAGGGATTTGAGTGAAAAATCTCTACAAGTTGGAGGTAGAATATTGTGTTGCCTTAAGCACGAAAGTAGAGAAGGTGCAGAGACGAGACATCAGTGAGTTGTGGCATAGGCGGTTGGGTCACTTGCATCATGGCGCTTTGAAAATCATGCAACAAATTTCTACCAGTATTCCCAAAGGTACACTAGAGCAAGTTGACACATGCAAAGGGTGTATTTTTGGAAAATTCACCAAAGATTCCTTTTATGACAAAGATAGTCGAGGACATGCGATCCTCAATCAAGTCCATTCAGATGTGTGTGGACCATTCTCGACGACAACCACAACCAAGCACATGTATTATGTTAGATTTGTTGATGTTTTTTTATCGTAAATGATGGATCCTTTTCATGCAGAAGAAAGATCATAATTTTGTAAAGTTTTGTGAATTTAAAGCATTGGTCGAGAAAGATACTGACAAGAAGGTTAAAGCTCTTAGGAGTGATAACGGTGGAGAGTATGCATCGAATGAGTTTAAAAACTTCTGTGTGATAGAAGGCATTCGACGAGAGTTGCCAACACCTCATAACCCACAACAGAATGGGGTGGCTGAAAGGAAGAATATAAGCATTGGAGGGGCAGCATGAGTGATGTTGCATGATCAGGGCCTACCACTACACTTGTGGGTCGAGGCATGCAACACAACTATTTATTTGCAGAACAGAAGCCCTCGTCAAATTCTTGGTATGAGTACATAAGAGGAGACTTTCTCAAGGAATAGACCAAATGTGGGTCACTTCAGGATTTTTGGATCATCGATATATTTCCATGTGACCAAAGATACATGAAAGAATCTTGAGCCGACAACAAAGTTGGGGATATTTGTGGGGTACACTGTTACATCTCACAACTATTGGGTGTACCTGTCGACCAGTAGGATGACAATGGTTTGCAGGGATGTAAAATTTGATGAAGAAAAGGCCATGAGATGTTTCCTTGAGAGGGAGCTTCAGCTACATGCAGTTGAGGAGATTTTAGCTCCTAAGGAGGAACCTCAGATTGATGTGGAGCAACCATATGCAGAGGATCAGGGAGTGGAGACATCTGCTCAGGTAAAGTCTTCTAGAGATGGTAGAAAGCGCACCAGAGAGGCTGACATGTTACTGAATGATGCGAGAGAGAATGTGGGAGCACCCACATCACAACGCAGGAAAATGAGGTCACCTGAGAGGTACACTGGATACATGGCTCTTATGAGCTAATGTGTTGAGATAGAGCCATCTTTTTTTTTAGGAGGAAGTGAAACAATCGATTTGGGTTGATGCCATGGTTGAGAAGTATGAATCTATTGTCAGGAACAATGTTTAATATGTGGTTCCAAGACCAGCGGACAAGTCCGTGGTGAGTTTTCGATGGCTTTACAAGGTAAAGCAAGCATCATATGGTAGTGTGGAGAAACATTAGGCCAGGTGCGTGGCCCGAGGATTTTCTCAGGTGGAGGGGATTGATTACAATGAGACCTTTGCTCTTGTTGCAAGGTACTCATCAATCATGTCCATTTTGGCACTGTCCTCGCAGATGGGTTGGAAGATACATCAGATGGATGTAAAGATAATATTATTTAATGGCAAGATTAAGGAAGAGGTGTATATTGAGTAGCCTGAAGGTTTTGAGACCTTTGACTGAGAGTCACATGTGTGCTGACTCAAGCGAACATTGTATGGGCTGAAGCAAGCACCCCGTACACCAGGATCTACAACTACTTCACCGGGTTGGGCTTCACCAAAAGTGAAGCAGATGCAAACCTTTACCATATTGTGGTTGAAGGTAAATTATTGATTATTGTATTATATGTCGATGATTTGATTCTGAAAAGTGATGATAAGATGATCAAGTCTTGCAAAGAGGATCTTGTAAGAGAGTTCGAAATGGAGGACTTGGGGCTCATGCACTACTTTCTAGGCATGGAAGTATGGCAAGGTGATGGGAAACTTTTTGTCTATCAGGGAAAGTATACCAACGAGATACTGAAAATGTTCCACATGGAGAGTAGTAAACCCATGGAGACTCCTCTAGCAGGTAACTAGAGGAAGGAGGATGTTACTTCTGGTGAAGTAGTGGAAGCTAATATTTACAAGGAGCTTGTGGGTTCATTCATGTATTTGGTGAACACACAACTTGACATGTGCTATGCAGTTAAATAACTTAGTCAAGCGATGGTTAGGCTGACCAACCTGTATTGGAAGGCAGCCAAGAATGTGTTGAGATACCTTAGAGGCATTACTCAGTATGGTTTATGGTACAAACATACAAAGGGAGTGAAGCTTCAAGGCTTCACCGATGCAGATTGGGTAGGGAGTCCATCCGATAGGAAGAGCACATTAGGAGGGATCTTCAGTATTGGGTCAACAACTGTTTCTTGGTATAACATGAAACAAATATCAGTTGCACTCAGTTTAGCAGAGGCAGAGTACATGACTGTTAGTCAAGCAACTTGTGAGGCCATCTGGATGAGGAAGATTTTGGTTGGTTTGTTTGCTCAACAGATGGATCCAACTATGATTTACTGTGACAATCAAAGTTGTATCAAACTCTCTGAAAATCTAGTTTTTCATGATCGATCCAAGCATATTGATATCTAGTATCATCATCTTTGAGATTGTGTGCAAAGTAGGATTATGTTGTTGGAGTACATTCCTACATAGGAGCAAGATGCAGATATCTCGACAAATGCATTTCCAAGATGTAAATTCGAGTTTCACAGAGACAAGAACGGGGTAGCTAATAATCCCTTTCTTGTTGAGAGGGAGTGTTAAAAATAGCAACAAGAAATTCCAATTAATTTGTCCTTGAATTAAATTGTGAGTTAAAATTGTAATTCTATTCTCATAGGAACTTGTAATAGATAATTAAGTTAAATTGACTTAGGAAATTCGAGTTGGAAGTTTATCTAGAGTCATGTAGGGTGATCTTTAAATTTTAGGGGCCCAAGTTTTGTAGTTGTAATTAGATAACTCAGTCTAACTAAGTTATAGTCAATTAAACTAGTTCTAACTATTGGAGGAACTAGTAGTGTCTAGTAGTGGAGTAGTGCACCAATGCATCACTAGTGCCACACTAGTTAATTGAAGATTCACTCATAAATAACTCATGCATGCCAGTTCAGAGGAAGACCCCATTGAGATTAGAGTGTAGGGACAATGTACTATAGGTTGTATAATTTTCTAAGTTGTATAGATGGTGCATGAAATTAGTTTAGGACTTATGTTTGGATTGCGCAATTATGGAGGAAGGATTTCTTAATTAAATATGGGCTAATTCTCTTAGGAATTGTGCAAGGAAGTAGGGGCTTGGCAGGTAACAAAATTGGCTAAGTGTTGGCTTGAGCTGGCTTGTGAGGCAGAGAGTTAGATCATACTTGTGCAAAGATTGTTCTAGTGTGAAAAAGCATTGTATTTTATTCTCATATCTTCTGGTTAATGCAATATAGATAGTCGAGGTTTTGAGCAGTGACTTTCCCTAGAGAAATATTGTGTTATGTGCGATTGATATTCTTCCTCTTTCTGCTTATTGTTTTCATCGATCATTTTTGGTTTCCGCTGAGAACAATAGAATAGATTCTTGTTTTGTGTTTTAGTATATGACATGAGTTGTTGAATCTATAGAAAAATCTACAATGTGAAATGGACCCTTGTGTGATAACTAAAAATAAATTTCTACCTAATAAAATTATATTAATGAAAAGTTTAAGATTGAAAGAATACATAAATTTAATAGAAATGTTTCGTAATGCATAATTATATATTTAACTTAGCAATAATTTTATTAAAGTACAAGCATACCGTATAATTTTTAAATAAAAGCATAAAGTATTTTTATTATGAAATGATATATATCTTTTAATTTTTATAGTAGTTTTTAAATTTATTAAATTACAAGCAGACATATTAATTTTAATAATAAGCATAATATATTTTTTATATGAATGAGATATATATCTTTTAATTTTTAATTATTTAATAATTATAAGATTAAATAAAAATGATTTAATAAAAATTATACATTGCATTTACAAAAATAAAATCATTATTAATAAGATTATTGAGAAATCATTGCTTAATAAGATCATTGAGAATCATAACTCAAATCAAGAAAAATAAAATTATATATATAAGTTAATATTATTATGTTTTTAGTGAAAACCAAACTAGTTTATAGTTAAAAGATTATTAATGTTTTCTCTACTTGCAACGATAATATTTACCAAACTAAACAGGGATAATAATACACAATTAATGATGAAAACTGTTGGCTGAAAAGGTTCAAGTACTGACACATTAAATAGCTCAAAACAATCTGTTAGAATTGTCGAAAGCTCTCTTCGAAAAGTTGGGAGTGCGTCCCGCAACCTCTCTATTCATATTAGTTCCCCCAGTGTACTTCGAAAGTGATCTCACTTTCCACCCGATTTAGCATAGCTATTGTACATTGAAAACCCAGGCGCAAGAAAAATCCTTATACTGTGCTAGGGTGTGTAAGTGGATCAAGCTAAGAAACTATCCAGGCACGTGCTTGTACTCTACTATGCATGGAAACCTCTTTTCCTTTAAGGTGTTTCCCGATGACTCACAATAATATGGATCATCCTCAATTTAATGATTTTTTTGCATACAAGAATCATGCGTTGTTTCATTGACAAGGTTTGGAATAGGTTTTGCATGGCAATTCAACCAAGTAAATATAGGCTATTGTGTCAAATGGGCATTTCTATTGGCTACATGTAACTCAACACTAATGTGGCTACCTTGAATATATAATTGTTGGAAATGCAGAGGAGGCAAGACACAAAATAACATAAATAATTCACACACACAATAACATGAGCTGCAACTCTTCTATTGATCACAAAAACTCGAGGATTACAATGAACCCGATGAAGGGTATTTAACCTTTTTCGACTAACGACTCGCCTAAAATAACTTGACATGCAACCACACACTAAATTCGACTATGAAATAACTAGACTTGACTATCTAAATTTAGCCAACTCTTCATGCGTGAGTAATTAGCTTATTTTATCACTCCCCCTTAATTACGACCATTAAACTAAGAGTGAATCATAATAGCTCAAACATGCCTGCTGGTCTATGTCTCAACTAGGCTTACAACACCCAAGTTTCTTCTATGAAACTCAAACACACCTTTTTCTAATGATTTAGTAAATATATTAGCCAATTGATCACTAGATTTACAAAGCTTCAAGTGAACTTCTCCATTGCTCACAAGTTATTTAATAAAATGATATCTAGTATCAATATGCTTTCACTTTTGATGAAACACGCTATTCTTGGATAGTGAAATCGCAAAGGTGTTGTCACAATATATTGCTACTGATTCTTGTTGTTTTTTCTTGAGTATATCAAATACTCTTCTTAACCATATTGCTTGGCATGTTGCTGATGTCGCTGCTACATATTCTGCTTCTCCTAACAAAAGTGTCACAATAGGCTACTTCTTAGATGCCTATGAAATCACACCTGAACCAAGATGAAACACGTAACTGTAAGTGCTATTACTATCATCCAAACTACCTGCAAAATCACTATTTGTATATCCAATCAAATCCTTCTTTTATGTGCTTGCATACATTATGCCACAATCTCTAGTTCTTGCTATGTATCTAATAATTCTTTTTCCTTCTCTCCAATGTGTGTCTTTTGGAGTCTCCATAAATATGGAAATCAAACTCACTCCTTCCATAATGTCTAGTCTTATCGCTGTGAGATACATGAGGCTGCCAACCAATCTTTTGAATAGATTTGGATTGACATATGATTCTTCATCATCCTTCCTTAACTTTGTACCTGTTGCAATTGGTGTAGGGACAGGTTTGCAATTCTCCATCCTGAATATTTTCAGCAAATCTCTAGCATATTTATTTTGACAAATAATATATATATAATATATATTTCTTAGATTGCTAAACTTATATGCTAGGAAAATATTTCATGAGACCAAGATCTGTCATCTCAAATGATTTCATCATGGCTACTTTAAATTCATCCAATTCAAAGTCACCTGTATAAATCATGTCATCAACATATAAGCAAACAATAAAAAATCTATCCATGCTCATTTACCTTTATGTACAAGGTAGGCTCAATGTTGCTTCTGCAAAATCAATTTTTGATCATGTAGCTATCAATTATGCTATACCAAGTTGTAGGTGCTTGCTTGAGTCCATATAGCGCTTTCTTCAACCTGTAAAATTTATCTCCTTTACCTTCCAACTTCATATCCTGGAGGCTACTGCACATAAATTTCTTCTTCTAGAATTCCATTCAAGAAGTCTGATTTCATATCCATTTGATATACTTTCCACTTGTTCTGAGTTGTTGTGGTGATAAATGCTCTTACAGTATCCAATCTGGCTATTAAAGCAAATATTTCTCCAAAATCTATTCCCAATTGCTGCGAGAACCCTTTTTCTACAAGTCTTGCTTTAAATATGTCAATTTCACCATTCTCGTTCAACTTTGTCTTGTACACCCATTTTACACCAATGAGGTTTTTATCCTTTGGTAAATCAACCAAATCCCATGTATCATTGTTTTCAATAGCTTCAATTTCTTCATCCATGGCTTGCACCCAATTTTCATCTCTGGTTTCTTCTTCAAACGAAGAAGGTTGGAATGAAAACAATGCAAAATTTGAACTAACATCAAAATAATCATAAATATCTTTCAAACTTCTCATCTTTTTCATACCATTTCATGATTCATCACCTGATTGATAGCTGGGAGAATCTCAATTTGTTGATCTACTTAAAGATCCATGCTACTAAGAAAATCTTAGATTCCTTCTTGGTGTGTCTTTGTTTGGTGTCTTCATATATGATTCTTGTTGCTCCTTTTCTGCAACATCATCTTCTTTCATCAGTGACACTTGTGCATCAACTGTTTTGTCTATACTACCATTCCACAACTCTTGTTCTTTGAACACAACATGTCTACTAATTATGGTCTTCTTAGTGACAGGGTTTTACAATTTGTAAGATTTTGATTGCTCACTATTGTTGAAAAGTGTAACTAGGTTTGATCTTCATCATGACACATAATTATAATTTTATGTAAGAGATGTAAACTAAAATTATTATAATGCTTGCATCATGGGTTTCATGAGCAAGAGATTTATTTTTAATTGAGGCTCCCATTGAGAGCCCTTAGGAATTTTGTCATCTAGTCGTAAAAGTCTAAAGAGTTATTGTCATATATTGAAGGCATGTTACACTTCATAAAAGAGTCATATTTGTCTATGTAAAGTCACCCTCCAAGACATTGTCACTAGCTGACCTGAATGTGTAAAATTGCAGATTTTTTTAAAAATTTGCAAGTGAAAATTATATATGTTTTGGGTAGAGGATCAATTTACAAAACACATAAAAAAGTAAAATTTAACCACAATTTACAACCAAAATAGAGATAAAACCAACATATCTGAAACACATAACATAAACATGATAAATGAGTTCGCCCCTCTCTTGGGCTACATCTCCTAGCCCAACTTCCAATGTAGGGACTCTTTCATTAAAAATGCTCACAAGTGTGTTTACACGCTTTACGCAACTAAAATAGAAGAACCAATGTCTCCAATGGATCCATCACTGTAAAACTGAGAAAGTTATGCTTGTTTCTTCATTTTCCCAAATTTTGCAGCTAACCATCCTACAATTCGACCTCAACTTGGCTTGAGCGCCCCAAATGCGGAATCGTTGCACTAAACCTGGAATAATTCCCGCTTGACGGGTGAATTTGTAGGACTATTAAGGGCGCCATTAAGCCCCCAGTCCTGAAAATTCTGGTCATGTGGCACCATGCGACCACATAGGGGGCCAATATTCTAGGGCTCTGTCTAGCCCCCATCTCTGGCATGTGCCCTTGGTTCCATGTAGCACAGGTGATTGTGGTTTGGCCCCCTTGGCAAGCACCTTTCCGCTGGCTCCTTGTGTGCATTGTTGGTCACATGAGGCCCCATATGGCTTGGGGCTAGTCCCTTGTGGATGACCCTCCAAACTACGTTGCTCCCATGGTTCTATGCAGGTCATACAACCCTGGGCTAGCCCCCTACTCCTTTGCTTTTGGTCTTCGGACTTTTCGCTGCGTTAAATTTTGGGTGTTGTGGCGATGGGCCATGTTTGTGGGCTGGGCTAGGCCCTAGCCCTTGGCCCCCCGCTCACGGTATTGCGATGCAGGGGTGGCCAGGGGCTAGGACATAGCCCGACCCCTCCCCCATATGCACTTTCACCAAAATTCAAATACAATTTGGATTCGTCATATAACAAGAGACATGGTGGTGGCGTAATGATGTTGGTCTTGGTTTCTATGTGTGAGGTCTTGATTTCGTATCCCAGGGGTGTTGTTTGGCCTCTAAAAAATTTAATTGGCCATTAGGAGGCCACGTGACAACTAAGGATTGGCCCATGTGGCTCTTCCTAATTGGTCCACACAAACCAACCATTAACCAGTAAAGGAAAAATATGCCACAACTAGTCAATCAATGCTAAGTGATGACCAACCATTGGTTGATGAAGAAGCCATTCAAATTCCCAGTCAACGTACGGAATGCTAACTAGTTGTACCTGCAACTCGTTTTCCAAAATTTTTAGCTATTTCCCAAATCAACTAGAATGTGTTTATGGGAGCATCTAATGTCGGATTTGAGTGAAACGAATTGCGTTGGATTCATATTGCTGAGATATATCTAACCATACATGTTTCAAGATCTTTCTAACACTTTTAATTTTGAGCATTATTTTGATCCATTGGATCACTCCTCCCCATTGGAAGATTTTGGACCTCCAAAAACTCTTTATCAGTCAAAAAATAGCTAAGGGTACAATTTCCTGACCCTTTTAGTCTCAATCCACTGAAATTTTCTTGAATTTGTCATTTTGAGCTATTCATGAAAATACTTCATTTTCCTGATTCTGGAGTCCTTGTCTTGCTATCACAAACACCATCTTGCTGCAATTTCCCAGAATATGCAGAACAAAAAACTACCTTTGAAGGAATAAACACATTCTCTCCTAGGTCTCCAATCACAAGAAACTTAAACAATCTCAAATTCTTTTCACCTTGAACACTATCGTCATGTTGATGCTTACCATGTCTAGCTTTGTACTTGGCTCGACTCTTGACCAAATGTGATCACCATCACCATGCACCATCCATTTCCAAATCCAACACATTATGAAACCCAAAAGAAGAAGTTTTGGTACCAATTTCCTCTTTATCTATTCGCTTTTGCATTTTCTCTTTGACCATTGCACTCTCTAACACTGACATCTTGTTCACACCAATGTTCAACAAAGATGCATGCCACTGCAAATTTTACTTCACTTTGTTTACCTCTTTTATGAGGAAACCTATTAGACTCTTGAAACATCTTATCACATGAATTAGAAACATAAATGAAATCAAATTTCAAACTTGAATCATATCCTTCAAAGGCTTTATATTCCTCAACACCTTCATGTTTGATCATTAACAATGCAAAGTTCTGACTAGCAATAATAATTCTCTTCATTTGTCCCGCATTTACAAGAGATGCATTCAACTTCTTTATGTGTGCTCTAACAATGTACTCAATCCCATTCTTGACCAAATGATATTTGTTCTCATGGCGATGAAAAATATCCCTCCTATGATATAGATATGGGCTTCCCAAAACAATACCACATATATCAATTGGAATTGCATCAAGCTCTACCTCATCTAAAAATTTTGTAGTGATTGCAAATTTCAATTCATATCTTTTTGTCACATGCAATTTTGCATTGTCACATATTCAACCTAAAGGATAAGGTTTAGGATGAGGAATGGTTTCTAAATTCAACTTCTTGACGATGTCTTCTGAGATAAGATTTGATTGTTGACCACTATCAAACAGTGTATCTATCTTGGTATGTTTTGAAATAACTCTAATATGGAAAATCTTTATTCTTGTTTTTTCATCTTGAGTTTCATTGAGATAATTTGAAGAAAAAGTGCTTGTAATGTCCTTACCTTTCAAACCCATGGCTATGATTTTTGTTTCATCTCCAGAATATGAACCTAAATCTTGTTGTGTAGTTGCAACTGTCTTCTCCTTCTCCTTTTTTTAAAACTTTTTGGGTCTCATTTCTGGATGAAGTTTCCAACAATGATATTCATCATGGCCCTCTTTGGAACAATGTTTACATGTGATCTTTTCTTTCTCCATCTTGATGGCAACATTGTTCTTCCCTTTTCCTTTTTCTTCACACTCAAAGGAACTCTCACTAGTTTCTTTAGAAACAATTTCCGTTCTTGCCTCTAAATGAGTTACCTAAACACAAAATTCATCTAGTTTTGTAGAGTTAAGCATGAGAATTGTATGTCTCAAATAACTATGCAATCCTCCAATGTATTTGAGAAAATTATCTTGTGAGGACAAATCTATACCCAAAATCAAAGCTCGTTTCCTAAATTCTTGAGTATAAGATTGCACATTTTTCCCCTTAGCTTGTCTAAAGTTCTGCCAATCAATAATAGCTTTTTGCATGCATGCTAATGGATAAAATTGCCTTCTTATTGCAACAACAAAATCATCCCAAGAGGATAAAACCTTACCATGTTTCTTCATGTCCTCTTGAATTTTGGCTTCCCACCAAATTAGTGCCGCACCTTCTAATCTAAGATAAGCAACCTGAATCTTGGTTTCATCATATTTGATTCTTTGTATCCTACAATACACTTCAATTTGACGAATCCAATTATCTAATCTCTCTGAATTTACCTCTCCATTGTACATAGGCAATTCAAACTTAATGTCAAGCTTAAGCAAAGGAGTTTTACCATGACCCTTTGGGGAATTTGGATGTGTTTGTGAAAGGGTAGAAGAAGGTGAAGATGAGGATGAAGATGAAGATGGGGATGATGATGGAGGTGAAGGTGGTGCTTTTTCACCATTCCCTCCATTCCCTTTTGGAGGCTTGTCTCCTTTTCCTCCATGAGGTTTTGAGCTTTCTCCATACAATCTGGAATTCCTCTCCTCATACAGAACCTTAACCATCTCAAACATTTCAAAGAATGCTTTTATGAAAGTCTTCTCATCGTCAAAAATCTCTTCAATACCTTCTTCATGTGCCATGACTAATGAAGCTTGAGGTGTGTTTGTTCTCCTTGAAACAATTTGAGATATTGGCTCCACAAGTTATCCTTCTCCTCTTTTGAGCTTCAACCTTGTAAGCATCAAAAAAATACTTGCAAACAAATCAAATCTTCACAAAAACATATTGCTTTGATACTAAAAATGATCTAAATGTGTAAACTTGAATATTTTTTTAACAATTTGCAAGTGAAAATTATATGTGTTTTGGGTAGAGGATCAATTTACTAAACACACAAACAAGTAAAATTTAACCACAATTTATAGCCAAAAAAGAGACAAAAACAACATATCTGAAACACATAGCACAAGCATGGTAAAGGAGTTCACCCCTCTCTTGGGCTACATCTCTTAGTCGAGCTTCCAATGTAGGGCCTCTTTCATTAAAAATTCTGAAAAAGTGTGTTTACATGCTTTACATAGCTCAAATAATAGAAATAATGTCTCCAATGGATCCAAGATAGTAAAAAACCCCTATTTTGGTTCTATTTTGCACCTCATTTGGTGAAAAAATGAGAATGTTATGCTTGTTTCTTCATTTTCCCAAATTTTGACGTTAACCATCCTACAAGTCGGCCTCAACCTGGCTCGAGCACCTCAAATGCAGAACCAAAACACTAAACCTGACATAATTCCCATTCGATGGGTGAATTTGTAGGACCGTCAAGGGCACCATTAATCCCCCAGTCTCAAAAATCCTTGTCACATTGCGCCATGTGACCACATAGAGGGTCGATATTCTAGGGCTTTGTTTGGCCCCCATCTCTGGCGTGCACCCTTGGTTCCATGCAACGTAGGTGACATGGGCTAGCCCCCTCAGCAAGCACCTTTCTGTTGGCTCCTTTTCCTGTGTGCATTGTTGGTCACATGAGGCCCCATAGGGCTTGGGGCTGGTCCCTTATGGTTGGCCCTCCAAACTACGTCACACCTATGGTTCCATGCGGGTCATACGACCTGGGGCTAGCCCCCTACTCCTTTGTGCTCGGTCTTCAGACTTTCTGTTGCTTTAACGTTTGGGTGTTGTGGTCATGGGTCATGTCTGTGGGCTGGGCTAGGCCCTAGCCCTTGGCCCTCCACCAGCGGTCATGTGGCGCAGGGGTGGCTAGGGGCTAGGACTTAGCCTAACCCCTCACCCATATGTGCTTTCACCAAAATTCAAATACCATTCAGATTCGTCATAAAATAAGAGACAAGTTGGTTGTGCAATGGTGTTGACCTTGGTTTCTATGCGTGAGGTCTTGGTTTCGAATCTTGGGGGTGTTGCTCGGCCTCCAAAAGTTTTAATTGGCCATTAGGAGGCCACGTGGCAGCTAGGGATTGGTCCATGTGGCTCCTCCTAACTGGCCCGCCAAAACTAACCATTAACAAATAAAAGAAACTATGCCACAACAAACCAATCGATGCGAAGTGTCGAACAACCTTTGGTTGAAGAAGAACCCAATCAAATTCCTAGTCATCATACAAACTGTTGATTGGGTGCACCTGCAACTCTTTTTCCAAAATTTTTCACTGTTTCCCAAATTGAACAGAATGTGTTTATGGGAGCATTCGGTGTCATATTTAAGTGAAACAAGTTGCATTGGATTCAGATCACTGAGATCTATCTAATCATACATATTTCGATCTTTGTCGCACACTTTCAATTTTGAGCATTATTTTGATCCAGCAGATCACTAGCCCTCATCAAATCGGCCTACAACGAAGGAAGAATCCTAGAAGATGAAGTTGACCTACTCCAAATGTCATTTTGGCCTAAATAGTCATGACAAACAAGTATATATACCCATACTTGGCCTCATGTGGAAACAAACAATGCAGTGGAGCAAGTATAACTTGGAAAAGGTGCAAGAAACATACAAATAAATATCTTCTAGATCAGTAAAGGAGGACGAGAAGATAGTGAAGGAGAGGATCAAAATTCGAGGACTGTCTTGGGCCATACTACCCTCACTCGTGTGAGAAATTGCAGGTCTGAAGTTGGTTAGGTTAGATCGAAATTGGTAGTCATAAAAGAGTGATCAGGTTTGGGAAAGGACCTCGCTCTAAGAGGTCGAGTAAGGAGGAAAAATAAAGTCTCCCTCTTGAGGAGACTATACAAGGAGCAAAAACATCTAGGGTTTATGTGGTGGAATTGAGACCTATAAGAAGAGGCCAAGAATATAAAGGAAGTCGGAAGAAGAAGAGGAATAGCAACATTGAAGAAGAGGCTAATGACTTGGTTTTGGGAGTACTCTAGTGTCAAGGGTCTTTGTCATAGTCTTGGTATTCGTGAATTGAAGGTTCTATAAGAAGAATTTCGTTTGGATTTTCCTCTCAAAGAGTGAGAGGTTTTGACCCTGGATGACAAGCCTATATACTGTGTCTCTTGTCTCTTTATTGTTAATGATTTGGTAATTGTCTTGATGAAAAGAACATGATAATAACTCAAGAAGAAGAAGATTATAATCAAGAAGTAAAAAGTATATCACAAGCAATTTTCATAAGTAGAGAAATCAAATATCTATTGATGCCCTATATTTCTCAACATGGTTTTAGAGCTAAGGTGCTAAAGTCAAGAAGGGGTATCTAATCAAGGAGACACACAATAATCGAGTTTCAAGAAAGGGATCAAAGTGAGACAAAGAAAATCAAGTGAGAAAGAAATATCACATCATCTTGGAGAAATTTGAAACCCTAAGAAGCATTCCATGGATCCAATCTTAGTCAACTTGAAATTGAAGTATCTTAAAGGTTGTTCATCCATAAAAATCTAGATCGAAAGATGTTGTTACAAAAAGGGCAATCTTCTCTTTATTGAAGCAATGATTTCATTTGGAAGAATATCATTCAAAGGGAGGTAATCTTCTCCTCGTTGAAGCAACGAACTCCTTATCCTTAAAAGGGATCATTCGAGAAGCATCAAGTCTTCTTCATCGATCATCATCAACAAAGAAATCAACTTAAATATTTCATCTTCACTTAACAAGTAAGTACCTTTTTCTATAATCCAATCTAGTAAAATGAATTCATGTTTCAAGAAGAACTACAAGCTGGCTAGAAAATCGAAATTCATTGCATGGAAAATAAGGATAGACATAGTCCTTAAAGTAAATGAAGTCATTAATCATGTCAATGGAAAGGTATCCAAACCATCTGAAGATCAAGAACTATCTGAATACATGGAAAGGGATCTAAAGGCTCAAAATATTCTTAAGGAAGCTATCAAAGATCCCCTCATTCACTATATAACTGAGCTGGAGACATCAAAAGAAATATATGATATCTGATAGAACTATTCTTTGAAAATACAATGAGGAAGATCATATCACTTAGATATGTTCTATATAAATTGAAGGTATCAAAGGATGAAGGGATATCTTCATGTCTCTCAAAAGAAACTCAAATAAAAACTCAACTGCAATATCTAGGAGAGATGATATTTGATAAAGAAATGATCTCCATTATTCTAAATGCATTGACTGATGAACAAGGTAAGCTCATGTATAATAAGGAAGAGGAAGCTATCCCATTTAATAACTTGTGGTCTCTATGAAAGACAAAAGAAAACATGTTCAAGGGAGAATGCAATGAAGGACCAAGTAAAAAGGGTCAAACAATTACGAAAAGAAAAGGAAAGTTTGGTAAATTTGGTCCTCATAAGTAAAAGAAGAAAATGGCTAAGCTTTAGTGCTATCGATGTCAAGAATATGGGCACTATAGAAGAGATTTTCCTGAAAGGAACAATAAAAATAGAAACAAGGAAGAAGCCCATATTACCGAATAAGTGAAAGAACCTAAGAAGAAGCCTAAGAAGGAGGAAGTGGGAAATCACTACCATGACTGAGAAAATATCCTTCACTAAAAGGTACTCTTCTGTTATGTAAATTACATATAGGAAACATTGAAAAATAAGATAGGATGCATCATATTAGAGTATGGCATTATGGTAGAAGCATTAGAAGAACTTGTGTCATAAGCAACATGAAGGATATTTGGAACAAAACCTATGGTAGTCAACTATGTAGAATATAGCTGTTGGAAACATCATTGGAATACCAAGTGATACTTATGGAAAAAGGAAGAAGTCATCTAGGAAAAAGGTCATCATACATCTATCAAAAGGAAACATCTATTGATTGGGATACTTTAGATCCTCAATATTGTTTGATGGAATCTTCATTGTAAGGTTCTCCGGTCATGAGGAGAAGCAAAGGTTTCATTAATAATTCCAAACTTGTGGAATTCATGGGATGATGGTACGATGAAATAACAAAGAAGAAGATCAATGAAATGAAGCTCCTTCATTCAAAGGAAGTTACTGTAGGAAGTCTGGATGACCCAAAGGAAAGCTGAGGTATGTATGTTGACATTTAATGGAAGTCATGTCATATGTTTATAAGCTACATGGATCAATGTTCTATCTTGAGAATGCATGGGTCACATATTTATTAGATGAAATCAACCTAATATGTTCTCATATGAAGTATGAGGTGATTGAATACAATTGAGGAACTCTAATTGGAAGTTCTTACGAATGAAATATGTGAAGACAAAAAGGAAGAGATCGTGGAATATGCAACAATAGAAAAGGTTAGGAAACATCTGAAAGACAAATAATATTTGACTATGATATCTCCTTGAAAGATATGTAGACTATGATGGAATTCTAAGAAAAAATGGAGACCCTTGACATTACATATTTTTAGGAAATGTGTCAACATGTCCGTTGGATGTTGATGCCTATTGGAAGATGTCATGATGAAAGATCATCACAAAGGTAATTATGATTTAAGTGTTCATTTCTTATTTATGAACTAGTATTTGGATTGGCTTATGCAAGGCTACGAAAGGAAAATAAATGTGAATGTCTTCCGAGAGAACCATGTAGAAAGATGTAAGATCCTTCCAAAGAATAAAACACGATGAAGGAAGCATAACGTGGAGCAAGGCTAGATGTAGACTAATGAATCACTTTCTAATGAAAGGAGTGATGACATGACTGGCTCATGGAAAAAAGTGATAGATGGTTTGTGCCCTATGTATAAGTCCTAAAAAGATGAAGAATCCGTGACGATGGAATTCATGACATCGAAGGAAGGATTTCTTCAAGTAGCCGAGGAGTTTCTGTAGGCCCCTAATTAAGAGGGAGCCTAGAAACTAGTTTCTTACTTGGAAGAAAGTTAAAAATCCTAAGCCAAGAGGGAGCTTAGGTACCTTCCTTCTGTAGGAACGAGTACATTCCTTTATTGGAATAGACACATCATTTTGGTCTTCACCTAGGAAGACAGAATAGAGGATTGGGTAATTGTTTGGCATCTGATGCTCTTTGAGGATGAGATAGGGCATCCAAGATAAGAGTAGTCACATATGACCGATATTCTTTGAGGACTGGGGAGTCCTAGAAAAGAATAGCCTTGATGGAACACTCCTTGAGAGAAACCAGGTGGGGTATAATCTGAGAGAGACAATGATGAGAGTGTCTATAAATCATTGGCCTCGTCAGTATTGAGCTTAGATCTTGTGGAGATATAGAGTTGTTAGTCAAGGCCTTGCTATATAAAAATGCTGGTTGATATGATGCTATACAAATGGGTTACCGATTTGATTCTTCTTATGTGAAATTCTTCAAATTGAGAATGACCAGGTACCATTATGAATACCTCGGTAGTTAAGAGGGAGTGTTGAAAAGTGTGACTAGGTTCGTTCTTCATAATGACATGTAATTATGATTTTATGTAAGAGATATAAAATAAAATTATTATAATGCTTGTATCATGGGTTTCATGAGCAAGAGATTTATTTTTAGTTAAGGCTCCCATTGAGAGCCCTTGGGAATTTTGTCATCTAGTCATAAAAGTATAAAGAGTCATTGTCATGTATTGAAGCCATGTTACAATCTGTAAAAGAGTAATATTTGTCTATGTAATGTCACCCTACAAGACCTTGTCACTAGCTCTCATCAAGTGGACCTACAATGAAGGAAGTATCAAAGAAGATGAAGTTGGCCTACTCCAAATATCATGTCAGCCTAAATAGTCATGAAAAACAAGTATATATACCCATACTTGACCTCATTTGGAAACAATCAATTCAGTGGAGAAAGTCTAAGGAAAATGTGTGAGAAACATACAAAGAAATAGATTCTAGATCAACAAAGGAGGATGAGAAGATAGCGAAGGAAATTATCAACATTGGAGGACTTCCTTAGGCTAGATTACCCTCACTCGTGCGAGAAATTGCAGGTCCGAAGTTGGTTAGGATAGATTGAAATTGGCAGTCATAAAAGAGTGGTCAAGTTTGGGAAAGGACCTCACTCTAGGAGTCCGAGTAAGGAGACAAAATAAAGTCTCCCTCTTGAGGAGACTATACAAGGAGCAGAAACATCTAGGGTTTATGTGGTGGAATTACATACCTACAAGATGAAGCCAAGAACCTAAAGGAAGCCAAAAGAAGAAGAGGAAGAACAACGTTGAAGATGAGGCTAGTGACTTGGTTTTGGGAGGAATATAATGTCGAGGGTCTTTGTCATGGTCTTGGTATTCGTCAATTGAAGGTTCTATAAGAAGAATTTCATTTTCTTTTCCTCTCAAAGAGTGAGAGGTTTTGGTCCTAGATGACAAACATATATACTGTGTCTATTGTCTCTTTATTGTTAATGATTTGGTAAAATCCTTGATGAAAAGAACACAATAATAACTCAAGAAGAAGAAGATTATAATCAAGAAGTAAAAATTCTATCACAAGCAATTATCATAAGCAGAGAAATCAACGATCTATTGATGCCCTAGATTTCTCAACAACTATAACTAGTAAATATGCATTTTTCACTTTTATCATCCAATTTGCCTCTTAGCTCTTTAGGCACATGCAACTGCTTTTGCCCAATACTCACTAAACAAGTTTATTCCTTTCAACATGCTCCTTGCCATGTTCATAATGGTTTTGTTATTTCTCTCTGCTACACCATTTTGCTGCATTGTGTACATGGTTGTAAACTATCTTCTGATTCCATGTTGTTTGCAGTAATTATGGAATGCCTTTGAACCATATTCTCCACCACGATCTGGCCTCAATACCTTGATCCGTCAATCACTTCGGTTCTTTGTTAAGGATCTAAATTCCTTGAACTTTGCAAAAGTTTCAGACTTCTTATTCAAGAAGTAAACCCAAGCCTTTCTGCTATAGTCATAAATGAAAGTGAGAAAGTAACAAATTCCACCAATTGACCATGTCCTCATAGGTCCACACAAGTCTGTATGCACTAGCTTAAAGGTTTCTTTTCCATGTATCCAAATCCCTTTGGAAAAATTTCACGATGTTGATTTCCCAAGACACAACACTCACAAGTGCTACCAGGTTTTTTGATAGGAGGTAATCCTCTAACCAGCTGTTTCTGCTACCACAATATTAAACCATAAAAGTGCAAGTGTCCAAACTGAAAGTTCCTTAATCAATAATTATTAGAGCATGCTGCTATAAAATAACTAATCTGATCACTATAATTCATGACTAGAGGAAAGAGTCTGTTCCTCATCATCTGCACCTTTGCTATCAACTGCTTGCTTAGGGGCTTGTCATACATAACACACTATTGTCCTTGAAAGATAACTATGTATCCCTTCTATGTCAATTGACCAACACTTATCAAATTATGTTTGAGACCAGGGACATAATATACCTCTAAGATTGTCATTGACTCCCCCTGCTTGATCATAATTTTGACCACTCCTTTTTCCATCTACATCCACAGTCTTTTCAATCCCCAACTTTACCTCCGACTTCACAATTTGATCCAAATTTGCAACCAAGGTTTTGTTTCCTGTCATGTGGTTACTGCAACCACTATCTAATAGACACACATTATCATAAGGTTCATGCATGGTATGGCAAGCTAGGAACATAGAGTTAGTATTGTTTGTAGTGACATTAGCTCTCTGGTTTCCTTTATCAACTATCCTTTTCCTACAATCACGGGCATAGTGACCAAATTTATTGAAATAATGACATCTCACCTTTGACTTGTCAACTCTTTGATTATTGTTGAAGCTTATGTTGTTGCTTCCAATTTCATGTTCATGCTCTTCTTGACCATCTCTTTGACCACCATGTCTTCCACCCCATCCTCTGCATCTTGATTTACCTTTGCCTTGACCTCTATCTCTTGAAATAGAAACTTGACTTTTGAAAGGGTTCTAGAGTGGAATCCTTAGTTTTGTCTATCCTTGCTTCATGTGATAAAAGTGATATCATCAACTCATCAACTGTCAATGATGTCAAATCTTTGGCTTCTTCTATGATTGCTGGTGGGCCCCAGCATTGCAGCAATAATGCTGCAACTCCTGGGACTCCCTTCTTTACTTTTATCAACCCGGTTGTTCATAACAAACTTGGAAGCGACGATGCTATATGCACAAGTACTAGTTCTTGCCGCGGCTGTCACTTGATCAGTTGGCACAAGTTCGCTAGGAGCTTAAGCCAACTTCTATGAGTTCTTAGAAGAAAATTTTAACTGTGATGGACGGAAGCTAACTCAAAGGAGGCTAGTTTACTTGCAGAAAGAAGCTAAATGCTGAAAAGAAATGCAAACCCTAGCAAACCCTAGTTTTACCGACTAGCCCTAATGGTACAAGAAAAACGATGAAAGTGGTGGAACTTGATGCCATTGACTATTGGAAAGGTAAAATGCATGTGACTAAGCTACTTCTGAAGAGAAATATGAAAAAAAACATCTTTTTGCATTTTTGAGTAATTTCGAGAAATATTATGCATGTGCTTTGACTATTTTTTATGTGCAGAGGTTGATTGGCGAAAGGAAATGCTTGCAGGAGGTTGGGAAGGTGAGAAGAGGGCCTAAGGGGTCCCTAGCACCCTTCCAGAGAGTTTCATAGTGATCGGATCTCAAGAAACTGCTTTCGTGAGCTTCTACAGGAAGTCTGCAGGGGTTCTACAAGATGTTCTATAGCTTCTACAGGATGTTCTACAGGAAGTTTCTACAGGATGTTCCGAAAAGAGGATTTTGGAGGGTTGATGGAGGAAAAATGGTGGGAAAGTGGAAATGGAGGTTGGATAAGGATGTGAAGGGGTCTAGGACCTGGTGAATGAGGCTAAGAAGCGATTAAGGTGATTGGATTTGTTCGAGGATGGAGGGAGCAATGATGCACAAGAATGTAGAAATTAGGGCAAAGTGGGAAAATGTGGCAAATGAAGGGCAAGAATCTCGGATTAGGGGTTGGAGCAGGTTGTATGATGGAGGAAAGATAGACAAGGAGGTATTACAGATGCTCTGCACACTATTTCTCAAAACTGATCGAAGAAAGACTAGAAAAACCAAAGGTCTAGCTATTTTGACCTACTTTGACCTACAAACCAGAAATATGATGAACATAAGTTTATTGGCAGAAAATCATGCAAGATAACTATGGAAACCTAAGAAAGAACAGATTGAAATATGCAAGCATAACTGGTATCAACTTTTCCATCTAAAAATCCAACACTTGCAATTGCATTGAAAAGAAAAACAATGTTTTTGTGGCATCAAGTATGCCTTGGTCTTAGCTCATGGTCCCAAGGAGGGAGAGGTGAGATCAAGGGTTGCTTGATGGCCTTTTCTGAAGATATTTTCTGTACTCAAACTGTCAAATCAACCTGAAGCATGAAAAGCTATTTTAATCATCAAAAGCAACCTAAGTAACAAAACATGATTTTAACCTAAATAACAGATTTTATTCTAAGAATACAACAAGGGCACATAAAAGTACACAAAGGAGGTACTGGGCACTTGGGTTGGGCCCAACCCCAAGAGCTAAAGCCTCCTAAGGAAGATTAGAGCTGGTGCAAAGCTAGATTCATCTTTACTGATCAAAAGAATAGTTACATCCCAAAAACTATCTACAAGAAAAAGCTTGAAAATGTGCTGAAATGCAGAGCTAACCTACTGACTAAAATCTAATACTGACTAAAATCTAACTAACATCTGACTAAATTCTGCCTAAAAATTGACTAGAAACTGACTAACTCAAATGAGGCCATAAGCCTTCTTATTTATACAAATTGAGGACCTCAACAATCCTCCTAAAACTTTAGGGACTTGATTGCCCAAACTTGCAGTTAACAGCAATCCTACTTGACTTGCTTGGTTGCCCCTTGTGCTCCAAGTTTTTGATGGAAAATTCGAGGTAAGGGCTCATAAATGAAGGGGACAGCTTCCTACAAATCCTCTCCCTTGTTCTTCCACGAATTTGGCTGCCAAGTGCTAATTTAAAACTTTGATTTTGTCTCAAAATTGATCAAAAATCTGCATAAAACACACATTAGACTTTTTGACATAATGACTAACCCAATTCACTCTATTCACATAAATATAATAAAAAACATGCAATAAACTAATGAGAATGGTGGATTAAGTTGAATTAGGAGGTTAAATGAGCCCATATAATTATCCATTTCTGGGGCTCATCATCACTCCCTACTGAAAGTGTTGCTCATCTTCTGAGCAACTAATCTATCTCTTCATCTTTGATGGCCCTGGTGGCCTCCTTATCATCCCAAGCTTCTGATGTGGTCTACTCATGTGTGCCATAAAATTTTTCCTTCTTTTCCATGTCCTTCCACGTCTCCTCCTATTCTACTTGTTTGAATTCTTGTGCTTTTCTTGGCTTTAAAATACATGGATGCCTTTTTTTTTTTTTTGTAGGTGTGCTTAATGCAGCAAGCACAACTGCTGCCTCCCTTGCCAATATCTCAAGTGATTTTTCCTCTTGCTTTTCTTTTTCTTTGCTTTCTGTAGAAATCTCTATGCCCACTGTTTTTGCTTGTGTCACTGATATCTGAGGGTGTGTCTTTTCTTTCTCTTGCTGGGTCTCTGCCTTGG
This sequence comes from Pinus taeda, assembly GCA_000404065.3. NCBI lineage: Eukaryota > Viridiplantae > Streptophyta > Pinopsida > Pinales > Pinaceae > Pinus > Pinus taeda. The sequence continues at coordinate 52,970 of APFE031170098.1, forward strand.
TTGTGGCAGTCTTCTTTTGGGCTTTCTTGGCCTTTTTCTTCCCAACCTTTTTCCTTTTTCCCTTCTCTATTTTTGCTATTTTCTCCTTTTTTGTTTTAGGCTCAGCAGTCTTGTCAAATTCTTCTTTTTCCTTCTGTTCTTCCTCTGTTTTTCCCTCTGCTTGAATGTCTTGTGCTCCCTCATAAATGTTCTTCTCAACTTCTTCAATTTGCTCCTCTTGAATCCTCCTGGCATGGTGTTGAGTGCTTCTTTTTGTGTTTTAACCAGAAAAGAAATTGCTTAGACGGAAGAAAAAACAATCAATCATTGAAACAAAGGATAGCTGAATTCGGGTTTTTTTTTTTAGATCAAAGATGGAATTTCTCGTGTGATCCTTACAATATGAAAGACAATAATTATCTGGTTTTGTGACTGCTGTCACCCAGAATTCGGCTGTCTGTTTATGAAAGGAAGAATTTTGTTTCTACAGACAGAGGATAGAGGTCAAGTTTTCTTCTCAGCACATAGACAGATATGCAAATTCAAAATTTTTTTACACACACACGCTGGCCTCCACAGCTGCATATATATTCCTTATGGAGATTTTTTTTTTTTTAAAGGAAACGTGGAGGAGAATTTTGTTGCAGAAAAACTGGGACACTCAGTGCAATACACAGGCAAACATTTTACTTTAATACACAGGCAGATTTTTCTCTGATTTTCCAATCTGATGCCGTTCAATTCACCATCTTGCACAAACACATCATGCATAGAGGAGTTTTTTGAGCCTACCTCATTTGGAGCTCCAAATTTGACGAAAAGTCCCAGGTTGTCCCACTCCGGAAAGCTGTGTAGTATTTCTTGTAGAAGCCTTCCTATAGAAGGCTCTCGTTTCCTGTAGAACGAAACTGTGCTTCCTGTAGAGCCCGATAAGCAGGAGGGTTTTGAAAAAAATGATTGAAAAACACTGGTTCACTGCTATGAAGGTGGTATGGAGCTTGTTGCAGCTGCAGGGGCGATGATAAAATGGAAACAATGGTGGTGAGAGTATTTCAAAGATGAGTTTGATTGGCTATTCATGGAGACTTCCGTTGATGGAGGGTGAGCTGGCCAAGTGCACGTTGGCCCCATGCAAACTGTTGGTCCCCACTGCAGTGTTATTATGAATTGTATGTTCTCTCCATGTAATCACTTCCATCAATTACGTTGGAGTTTAAACAGCCACCACTACCTGTTTTCAATTTTCTTCCTGAGATGGCTGAGCACACGTGTCAATTGCACCCACCGAGCGCTGTTTGAACTGGATGAGGGTGGCCAGTTATTTGGCCACCGATCTTGTTTAATCACAACCATCTTATTGTTCACGCAGTTCTTAAATTACATTCATGCAATAGAGGAATGGGTTTAGTCACGTACCTGGAAGTCGAATGCGTTTGCTGTGAGGTGTTATGGCCTTTCCTTCTACTGCATGCCTTTGTTTCTGTGGATGCATGCTGGTTTGGTTGCTAATATGTGGCTATTTTTCTTGTGCAGATATCTTCTGGCTGGATCTAAGCTGCAGGAGTCTGTTTCAACGTTCAAATTTGCACCCTCATTCTGCTGATGTTGGATTTTTGCAGGATAGTGAATTGTTTTCTCCATAGCTCCCAAACGATAGATCGGATTGACTTAAAAATTTTTGAGCATGTTTCTATCATCATTATGCACCTCCGGTAGAAACATTGTGGTCAATGGATGTTCAGATTTCGAGAAAACGGAAAATGGATGAAGGTGATAGAGGTCAATTTCTCGAAAACCGTGAACTGGAATTGGCTTAAACTACTTGGGCAAGTTACTATCACCTATATGCATCTCCCCATGAAACATGTTTTGAAATGGATGCACGGATATGGAGAAAATGCAAAAATGGCTTAAGGTTATGGAGACTGATTTCTTGGAAACCGTGCACTGGAATTGGCTGAAATTGCTTGGGCATGTTGCTATCATCCCTATACAACTCCCCATAAAACAATTTTGTAAATGGATACATGGTTTTCAAGTTAGGGAAAAAACAAATTTCTGCTCCATGTATTTTTGTTTCAAAGCATTCTATAGTTTTTTGCACAGTGAGAAAAAATGAGTTTGGGCTGTGATGTAGGCATGAAAATGATGGAAGAGGGGTTTGAAGATTTCAGGAGGATTTATGAACCCTTTATGAAGATATCATGTTCGCCAAACTGTTTTTTAAAATCCATTTCTAGCTTTCTGTAATTTCTACAAGAACTTCCTGCAGAAAACAAAGTTTTCATAAAAGAAGCACAATGAGGTGGAAAAAATGATGGAGAAGGGTGAGGGATGGAAACAGGGATGTTTACAGGCCTCATGGACAGATTCTGAAACTTCGGTTCCTCTTTAGAGATTAATTGGCTTGTTTGCAGACTTCTTGTAGAAGACACAGAACTCCCTGTAGAAGACACAAAACTTCTTGTAGAAGGTGAAATCTTAGGCCGAATGAGACCAAATCTTGGGAAAGAGTAGTGGTCATGGAGGAATGGCTTGTGAGGGATGTTTGCAGCCTTGTGCTGACCTCTGTCTTTGTTTTGTGCGATCCTCCTAACCTGCAATGTCTTTCCTGCACCCTGCAATTATTCAACAGAAATTAGGTTTATTTTTTCTTTTTCTCTTTTCTTCTTTCTTGTTCTCTTTTTTTTTAAACAACTAGGGCGCCTCATGGAGGTTTTCACCCTAATTTCCTGCCCTAGGCACCTCCAAGGGAGGTTTTCACCTATGGATCTTATTATTTTTTCTTTTATCTTCTTTCCAACCCATTGACCGCCTCATGGAGGTTTTCAATCAATGAGCCAATCTGAGGCGCTTTCGAGGAGGTTTTCACCTTAGATTTTTATTTTCCTCTTATTTTCATTTTTTTTTTCCTACCCTACCCTACTTGAAAAACAAAATCATTTTCAAGTATAATAATACTTCCAGTGGAGCCATGTGCACATCGAGATTAGAGACAAAATGATGTGGAGGCTTGAAATGCATGTTTTGACAAGTATCCGGATTTCAGAGACCAAATAATTTGACTTTTAAGGGATTAAACATAGTTGAGGAAGAGAGTACTGCTGCAACTTAGTGACCATCTGGAACCATATCTCAATATAGCTCTGATATCCTTGGTCCTTTTGCTGATCTAGATCATTCTTCATGTCACCTTCTATCATGACCTTCACATCCTCCTCTTTTTGCTGATTTTTCTCTTGAATATATGGAGGATTTGATGGTAACCATGGGGGAGTTCTCTCGATCTCTGATTCTGATGTTTTCTCTTCATCAAGTGTAGCCCATGGTTCTTTGCTCTTCTCTTTTGCATCTTCTTCTGCTGGATGTGGTCCTTCAATGATATCAATATAATATCTTTCTTGCAATACTCCTCTTGAGCTATGGTGAATATCATTTAGCTCAAAAGGAGTTGTTTGGACATGTTGTGCCTCAACATTATAATTGAGTTGAGCTACTCCAATGTGCGGGTTTGGAAATGGTGGTATGGGTAGTTGAGTGGGGGTGTATATTTGAGATGGATGTGGATGGGGTTGTGGTTGGGCAGGTGGTTTCCCACTATATACTTGCTGAGTCTGCCTATTATTTGGGTTCGAGTTCGGTTGAGCAGGCATTTTGGGTTGCCTTGGTGGAGCAGGAAGCGATGGTTGTGGTTGAGCAGGTGGTGGAGGAAAAGGAACAGGAGGAGTGTTGTACTGGAGCCTCCACCCTTGATGAGGTGCATTCCACTGAGGCTGTGGCTGGGCGTAGGGATGAAATGGATGAACAACTGGTTGGGCATAATATGGAGATGTGAAGGACCAAGGAGGAGGTGTGGACCAGGAAGGATGAGTAGGGGGACCCTGAGAAAGCATGAAAGTGGCTTGATAGGGGTCGTAATAGGTCTGGGATGTCCCTTGCATTCCCTGCTGGTAAGGTATGGGTCCATGTGGTCTCCTTTGGTTCATATAATAGAGTGGTTCAGTGGCTCCTTTAGCCCTTTGATATGCAACTTTGATTCTGGGTAAGGAAGGGCACTGATCTGTAGGATGGTCTTTTTCACAAACAAAACACACTTCTATGGAGTGCAATGGACATTCATTCTTAGGATGCTTTCTAGTGCACCTGGGACAAAAGATGGCCAAAGCCCTCTTGGCTTCCTCTTGCTTCCTTTGGATCTGCAAGGTATTTAGTTGCATGGCAAGAAACTGCCTCACCTCGCTCTTGAAATCTTCCATCTGATTTGAAAATTCGTTTTTGGATAAGGTACTACTCCCAACATTTCTGTTTGCAGCGATTTGCTCCAGAGGAATGTTTTCTTTTTCTTCTCCCCTAGAGGTTCTTCAAATATGTCTTGCTGTCCACCTAGGGGTTCTTCTTAATCACAACCATCGAAGAAGAGAGAAGGTTGGCTGTGTGAAGCAGTGGGGGTGTTGTACAAACATTTTTCTGAATTATCTCTACTCTTACAAGGCATGAAAGGAAATATTTTTTGTTGATTTTTGCTTCTTTTTTTTGCTTGTACCTGGAAAACTGAAATATATTGAACTGAAATTAACTAAAATCTATCTTGTTGAAATGAAAATACAGAATTCAAATGAAATCCGGAAATGAATAATCTATTTTGCTGAAATGAAATTGCAAGAATGAAACACTAAGCTACGCTTGTAGAATTGAAATGCTAATCTATGCTTTCAGAATTGAAATTACGGAATTGAAATGCTAATCTATGAAAGCGGGAAATATCTAATCTATGCTTGCTGAAATGAAATTAAAGCAGGAAATGTCTAATCTACTTTTGCAGAAATGAAATTGTAGAATGGAAATGAAACAACTACTCTACTCTTGCTGAAATAAACTATTTAGCAGAAGGTTGTAGTAGAAAATAGAAGAAAAGCAGCAATCACCAATACTCTGACGCTTCCCCGGCAACGGCACAAAAAAATATGGTGGGCTCTAGTATTGCAGCAATAATGTTGCAACTCCTAGGACTCCCTTCTTTACTTTTATCAACCCGGTTGTTCGTAACAAACTTGGAAGCGACGGTGCTATATGCACAAGTACTAGCTCTTGCCGTGGCTATCACTTGATCAACTGACAAAAGTTTGCTAGGAGCTTAAGCCAACTTCTATGAGTTCTTAGAAGAAGCTTTTAATTGTGATGGATGGAAGCTAACTCAAAGGAGGCTAGTCTACTTGCAGAAAGAAGCTAAATGCTGAAAAGAAATGCAAACCCTAGCAAACCCTAGTTTTACCGACTAGCCCTATTGGTGCAAGAAAAGCGATGAAAGTGGTGAAACTTGATTCCATTGACTATTAGAAAGGTAAAATGCATGTGATTAAGCTACTTCTGAAGAGAAATATGAAAAAAGACATATTTTTGCATTTTTGAGTAATTTCGCAGAATTAGTATGCATGTGCTTTGACTATTTTTTCTGTGCAGAGGTTGATTGGTGAAAGGAAATGCTTGCAGGAGGTTGGGAAGGTGAGAAGAGGGCCTAAGGGATCCCTAACACCCTTCCAGAGAGTTTCATAGTGATCGGATCTTAAGAAACCACTTTCGTGAGCTTCTACAGGAAGTCTGCAGGGGTTCTACATGATGTTCTACAGGAAGTTTCTACAGGATGTTCCGAAAAGAGGATTTTGAAGGGTTGATGGAGGAAAAACGGTGGGAAAGTGGAAATGGAAGTTGGATAAAGATGTGAAGGGGTCTAGGACCTGGTGAATGAGGCTAAGAAGCGATTAAGGTGATTGGATTTGTTCGAGGATTGAGGGAGCAATGATGCACAAGAATGTAGAAATTAGGGCAAAGTGGGAAAATGTGGCAAATGAAGCACAGGAATCTTGGATTAAGGGTTGGAGCAGGTTGTATGATGGAGGAAAGATAGACAGGGAGGTATTACAGATGCTCTGCACACTATTTCTCAAAACTGATTGAAGAAAGACTAGAAAAACCAAAGATTTAGCTATTTCGACCTATTTTGACCTACAAACTAGAAATATGATGAACAGAAGTTTATTGGCAGCAAATTATGCAAGATAATCATGGAAACCTAAGTAAGAACATATCTACATATGCAAGCATAACTGGTATCAACTTTTCCATCTAAAAATCCAACACTTGTAATTGCATTGAAAAGCAAAACAATGTTTTTTGTGGCAGCAAGTATGCCTTGGTCTCAGCTCATGGTCCCAATGAGGGAGAGGTGAGATCAAGGGTTGCTTGATGGCCTTTTCTGAAGATCTTTTCTGTACTCAAACTGTCAAATCAACCTGAAGCATGAAAATCTATTTTAATCATCAAAAGAAACCTAAGTAATAAAACAAGATTTTAACCTAAATAACAAATTTTATTCTAAGAATGCAACAAAGACACATAAAAGTACACAAAGGAGGTACTGGGCACTTGGGTTGGGCCCAACCCCAAGAGCTACAACCTCTTAAGGAAGATTAGAGCTGGTGCAAAGCTGGATTCATCTTAACTGATCAAAAGAATAGTTACATCCCAAAAACTATCTACAAGAAAAAGCTTGAAAATGTGCTGAAATGCAGAGCTAACCAACTGACTAAAATCTAACTAACATCTGACTAACTTCTGCCTAAAAATTGACTACAAACTGACTAGAAACTGACTAACTCAAATGAGGCCCTAAGCCTTTTTATTTATACAAATTGAGGACCCCAACAGTGCTCCTAAACTTTAGGGACTCGGCTGCCAAAACTTGTAGTTAATAGCAGTCCTACTTGACTTGCTTGGATGCCCCTTGTGCTCCGAGTTTTTGATGGAAAATTCGAGGTAAGGGCTCATAAATGAAGGGGACATCTTCCTACAAATCCTCTCCCTTGTTCTTCCACGAATTTGGCTGCCAAGTGCTAATTTAAACCTTTGATTTTGTCTCAAAATTGACCAAAAATCTGCATAAAGCACACATTATACTTTTTGGTATAATGACTAACCCAATTCACTCTATTAGCATAAATATAATAAAAAACATGCAATAAACTAATGAGAATGGTGGATTAAGTCGAATTAGGAGGCTAAATGAACCCATATAATTATCTATTTCTGGGGTTCATCAATTGTTACCACACCATCAAATTTGGTAGACAAAAATTTGAGGATCTTCTCAACCACTGTTTGATCTTTAAGTTCATCACCATAATTTTTTAAATGATTTACGACAATCATGACCCAATTCATGAAAGAATCGATGTTTTATGTCTCCTTCATCTACAGATTTTCAAAATATCTTCTATTATTCCGCAACTTAACAGTATTGAATTTAGCCATACCTTTATAACTTGTTTCCAGGGTCTCCTATGTTGTCTTTGCTGAAGACATGATCATAATCTTATCATAATCTTTTGGAACATTGCTCGATTCAATCCCAGTTGGATAAGTTGCAATGCTTGTGCATTCTTCTTTTTGTCTTTCTTCCATAGTTCTTTCTCTGCATTAGTGAGCGCTAGTTTTTATTCTTTATTTTTAGGTTCTGAAAACAAACTGAACATGATCCCAAACATCATGATCCAGCAATGTGGTCACCATCTTAATGGCCCACACATCATAATCATCCTCTATAAACGGTGGGAATTGGGGCTTGAAATTTGAAAGTCATATTTCTTCAAAAATATTCTCTTATAAAACCCTAAATTTCTTTTTTATAAACTTTGAAAAACTCCTAAAAAAAGACTTTCAATAAAACCCTAAAGTTTTATTATATATAAAAAAATTCAAAAAAACCTTCATTAATTTTTTTTTTAAATATTTTTTATATAAAAAACACTTTATACATAACCATAAAACCTTTTAAAAGTCCCACTCTAAAAAACTTTATGAGACTTTCAACTCCACCCAGGTGACTTTTAACTCCCACGTAATGAAACATGTCACGTATTACCTAAGTGACCATTCAAACTTACAGAAAAACTAATATTGACTTCTGAATTTGCTAATGAAATTTTTAACTTTTGCTGGCTTACGGGATGTGTGCACTACACAACCTAGCTGCGTAGATAATTTGAAATTCGAAGGATGGGAAGTTTAACGAAATTTGCGTAGGTTTTGTGGTAATTAAGTGCGAATTTGGTATCGATTACGCACTTGTCAATCCTTAACAGTGTGATAAATTTGGCAACGTATTTTAAAAAAAATCGCTGGTTTTTTTTCTGGCAACTTATGTAAAAAAAATCACCGGTTTTTTCGTCTTGGCCCTTTTTATACTGGTTCTGTAGTCACCACAAATTTTGTAATTTTTTTTAGATCTGATATCACTTTGCGGCAGAAGCGAGCCAATAACATAATAATACGAATTGTAGATCTTTTATTGATCATACAAATTTGGTGATTACAATGAACCTGGTGAAGAGTATTTAACCTTTTTCGACTAATGACTTGCCTAAAATAGCTTGACATTGGACCACACAGTAAATTGAACTATGATTTAACTAACTCAGACTTAACTTGACTCTCTAAATTTAACCAACTCTTCGTGCCCTTCATTTAACACCAATCTGCTCAGAATTAAGGTGGATTCTCAAGCATGAATATCCTCTTATGGTTGGGCCAATATCACTTTTAATGTTTGATTCATCAATGCCATTAGATGATGTCAAATTTCCTACACCTATACAAGTTCTAATGGCCATAAACCTACAAAAAAAAATTCTCCTGAATGTAGTTTTACAGTGTGAAAAATGGGGTGCTCCTTTTTTAAGGTAAGTTTAATTGGTGGAGTCTCAGAATTGGTAGTGTCTTATGGTTGAAGAGTGATATCAATTAATGTCAATAATGTAATTTATTGAATAAGTTTGTTTTCTTGTTCAGTCATTTTTGTAACTATAAAAAGTTATATAAGCAAGTGATTGTCCGAGAAGTTTGATGTAACTTAAAAAGTAATTTTTTAACATGGAACAATAAGAATTCTCTTCCCTTACGTCATAGAGATTTCTGTACACACTCCCAAATTTTACCACTTAAATTTTTGTGTTTATTGTTATGTGATTCATTTTCAGTTTCTTAACACACTCTCAGATTTGAGCACTTAAATATTTGTGTGATTCATTTTCTATTCTTTATGTATTTCTTTCTCAATTAGATATTAAATAGGCCCAAAATACCAAGCGGGATCAGTGTCAGTGGCCGAGAAAGCAATATAGACGTAATGGTCACCAATTTTCAGAGTCTGAAATATTCAATAATTTTTCTTTCGTATGAAGAAACACTCTGGCTATTATTGAAGTCATGAGCAACGTAGTCATTAGGAAAAGATCTATTGCCCAAGCATAGACCTTTCCTAACTGCAGATTTCTTACGCACCTCGTTCTCATCCCATCTGCAAGGTTTGTGATTGCATATGGCTCACGAGAATCCATAGAAGTCAAACATTAGTGAATCTCCATTTACTGTCGTGAGTTTGCATAGATGAAGATGCCATTACACCTCCAACGTCGGCAGGTAGAGAATGGAGGAAAGAGGGACGTAGTGTGGCAAATATTTCTTCCTGGGAAAGGCTCAGGAAGAGGGAGCTTGATTATCAAGAAAGCAAGGAGGGGTGCAACCATGGGAGATGTATTGTGAGTACGCCTAGGTGGAGGAACGTAATTTTTATATATGGCTGTTTTTTTTTTAATTATCCAATAACGGTGACATATATTTTTTCGATTGATTCAAAGAATCTTAAATGGGGCACAAACCTGGGAGAACGGACAACCTTTTTTTAGGTAAAGAGGATATAATAAAAACCAAATTATTTCAAATTTCCTTTATTAGTTATATGTTATCTCTATTCTTAGACAGAGTAGACGGAGGCATCGTGATTGGTAATAGGGGCATGCCTATGTGTACCCATAAACTGCGGATTGACATTAGTATGGCCATCACTCACAAGTGGATGAGAAATAATTCCTTTGTGTCTTCTATTTCTAACTGATTGTTCGCCTAATTAATGGTTAGAATGGATATATAACTTTCCAACTTTGCCATGTGACTGGTCTTTTGGCCTTTTTAATGTCACTGGTATCTGGAGATCACTTGGGAGCAAAATATTTTTGAAAGAGGGACTTTTCATACTGTGTTAAAAGTCTCTCTGCATGGTTTTCACTCTCTTTTGTAATTTTGTTATATATGTTTATAATCTTTTCATTGTAGTACAATATGTTTATAAACTTTCATTGCAGCACATTGAGAGAATGTGGGATACATACATGACTATTTATGTTTGGAAAATATAGCCTCTCTAGAGAGATAAGTGAATGTCTTCTAAACTGTATTAATTTTTTCAATTCTGAGTTTTGGATGATGATCAGAACACCATATTTTCATTATCAGTGAACTAGGTGATTCACTATCAATTTGTAGATGATTGATTGTATGTACTATCATATAGATTTTGCTTATAATATATCATCATGCTTTTTTTTTACTGAAAAAAAAGCTAAACAAAAAAATAAAATGACTTGCTTATTATTTTCGAGGCGTTGTTGACCGTTTTGAACAATGAGTTAGTACCACCGCTCTTTTCCCACTTAGTGTCTGTTTTAAAGATGGCTCAAATGGATTTGAAATCTTTGAATTCTCCACTCTTATTGATATTTATAGTTTGTAGGATGTGA
>APFE031170098.1:68560-131358 GCA_000404065.3 Pinus taeda
ACTTATGCCATTAAAAAAAAAATATATAAGTCATTTAAAAAAAAAAAAAAAAAAAAGGCTTCAATATACCTTATAACTACTTTTTTGTTTAATGGCATAAAAAAAAAAAATTACTTCCTCCACCACATGCGTTCACCACTTTAACTTATTACCACCACCCATATAACATATTAATCCCCCATATATTAATCCACCATATGCTTTCAACGTTTTTTTGTTTGAACACATATAGGTTATATAACTTGAAAAGAGCTACCTTTTAAAACTATATAACTTTTAAAAATCGGCCCTTTTAAAAAAACACTGCCACAAAACTCCAAGCAGCAATGTTTTATAACTCCATACAGGGTTTGAGCATATATATATGTTATATGATTTAAAAAAAAAAATAAACTGCCGTGTAGACGTCCACAAGTTCCACCCAGCTCACATATATCCACTTTGCAATCAATATCCGCGCCGGTTTATTAAACATATGTATCAAGCTGTACCCACATATATCCGTGCTGGTTTAAACATATATATACACGCAGATTTAAATCATACCCACGCTATTGTTTTAAATAAAAACCCACGCTGTTGTTTTAAATAAAAAACCCATGCTGTTGTTTTAAATAAATCCACTTTTAAATCATACCTCCATGCGCACAGGTAATTGCAAAACGCATCAGCTGGTGAATATGCATCAGCAACCGTAAGTTAATACGCACCAGCGCACTTATCAGACTCTCCGCGCAGATATTACAGTGCTCAGCCACACGCAGCAACAAAATCTTCAGCACCAGGCAGCACCTCAGCGCTCCAGCTCCACGCGCTCTGCCAGCAAAGGTCTGCTCTCCACGCACCAACAGCAACAGCAATACGCCCACGCAACAGTAACAGCAATACGCCCCTTTTGCTTCAAGCTCAGCTTTTCTCCAGCAGCACCTCCAGCACCTCCAACATGCTCTGATACCAATTGTTGGATCAGGTGCTCAGCAAACAATTAAACACACACAGCAGAAGCAAGCACATAGAACACAGCTATTAACGTGGTTCACCCAACCAATCTGGGCTACGTCCACCAAACATAGGCATCAGGAATATATTAATCAAAATTTGGAGATTACATCAATGAAATTCTCACACTCTCTCCCAGCTATCCGTATGACAACCTATTTTATAGTAGAGAGAATCTAACTGCTCTCACATCAAATTTAGGATGCATTAATTTGCTTCCAACAACCTGGAGATAATCCAGCAACAGATTTTCTATTGTTGTCACCTACAGAGATTTCTGCCTATTTCAGTTCAAACAGAAAATCTCAACATTCACGTGGTTGGTTCTATTTAGTAGAGAATAATTTAGGATCTGGATAGTTTTCGAGCAAACCTCCCCCATTCCAACATGTGAACAACCATGTCAATGTTGACTTTGTTGCTGCTCCATCAAATTGAGGAATGTTTGCTCTAAGATTAGACTACTTCAATAAATTATTCTTGAAACCAAGAGGAGCTCATTCAAGTATGCATGCGCCTTAATATTGTCTAATTTTTATTTAGTCATTATTTTTTTCCTATTTTTTTTAATTATTTTGCTTATTCTTTATCTACCTTTAACAAATTTTATATTCATTGTAGATATTCTTATTCCAGAAAGTAATCATCCACAAATGTAACATGGTTGGAAAGCAAGTGGATATATTGATCCTCTTGATTAGCCATTCTTTGTCAGGTGTGCACCATACCTTTTGCATTTCAATTCTGATTCTCCTTTATTGTTAGTTATTTGTTAGTTATTACAGTTCTTGGAGTCCTAAGAGAAGGAGCTTAGAATTTTTCTTGCAAATTGTTTGTGATGTCAAAGATTTCATTTTGCTAACACTGTTCATGATTGTCCAGGTATGGAAATGCAAATGTTTGAAAGATATTTACAAAACGTTTTTACTACTTCCCATTGACAATAGTATTGGTGAGTAGAATTTTGAATGTTCTCATAGATGTGGGAGTTAGTCAACTAATATTGTTCAACAGCATGTGTACGTTATGCTTCTAATACCAACAATGGTTCTTTCCTGCACACGTTCTGTTATTTTTTTTAAGTAGGATGACATGCACGGGGGATTTAAACAATTGTATATTGGAGATAAGTCTTTGTATCTTTGTCTCTTTCTTTTTGTGATGTGAATCCATTGTAGGTGTGTAAGTGTAGATTAACTTTTGAAAATGAAATTGGTGATTTGAATTCCCATTTTTTACTTCCAAAGATAATAACTTCCATGCCTATGCCAAGTTAGGTGAAAGTTAAAATTTCACTTTTCCTATAAAATGGAGCATTTAGATTCTTTCCAACACCGTCACAAAATGTTGTGAAATTTCATTGGTTGTTATTTTATTGAAACTTATAATACTGATCTTAAGTGAATATTAAACTTTGTGTTCACCTAGACTTCTATCTCTTGTTGCAGAGAAATCTTATATGAGGATGAAATTTTTGGTCAGTGACAACTTGTTGGACTGGTGCCATCAAAGGTCAACTTCTTACTCAAAATGTTTGTAATTGTTAGTGCAATAACTTAATTTCCTGGCCCCACTATTACTATGGTGATTAAGATTGGAAGAGGCAGTGTTATTTGACTTATAAAATATATGTTAGTTTTGTAGATTCTTGCACTCCTTGTTAAAATTTATCAAAAAACTACCCTCACTAGATTACTTAAGCATTTGTCAATGCCTCATGTTTCTGAAGGAGCTTGGCACTGTTGCAAGTATAATGGAAAAACTCCTAAGAAGGGACAAGGTAAATTTTTAGGAAATCTTAATAATGGTTGAGCTTAGATTGATACTTGGTTTCATGTTTCTTTATTTTAGGAAATTTTTATAATGGATGTTCACTTAAATTGATATTTGGTTGCATGACCACTGTTTATAATTTAAACACATATTTTTCTCCCTTGTTTTTAGGATGATGCCTTGTTGACCTTTCATATAGTATTTGCTTTGTGGAAACGAGGATCAAGATTTTCTGATAAATGTTAGAAACCATCTGCTTGAGCCCAAGTAGCAAGGCATTACAAGTGAAAATGTTGGACACTCTTCAATTGTTCTAGGTGACGTTTCTAATAATGGAAACAATGCTTTGGCTCAAACCCCTATTGCAATGGACCTAATTTGTTTGAAAAAATAAATTTGATCACAAAATGAAGTATAAACAATGGGATCACAAGTACATTAATAACCTAAATATCAATGCTAAGAAATTAGAAAATCTCAACCCCTAACCAATGTCACAATCCATATATAAGTCTTAACACACCCACAAATTGCAAACGGTTACGAACTTAAGGAAGATCAATTGAAAAGTAGTTCATATTGCATTTCAGTTTATGTTATGTATAGGACTTCCAAAAGCCCAAGATTATGATTTTAAGACAAAAAATAATATCACAAGTTTCCTAGTTGAAGCAACCTTGTGTTAGTATTATCAACTCAATCCTTTAAGTGCTTTTGACCCATTATACCCAGGAAGAAGACTTGCCAAACACCACATACCTCATATCATGTTTTGAAGCAAGACTGTTGAACTTGTCTACACCTATTTTGGTAAGCACAATGAGAGTATCAAAGTCAACAAGTATTTGAGTAGCAACATCTAATTGCACAAAAGTTTTAAAAAGAAGTTGTTTCAAATGTGTGATATAAAAATCACTTTACGTTCAAAGGCGTAGTCACTTGTCCGAAATGTCCCTAGAGTTCTATCGCTAACTAACTGATTATATACCAAGATACAAATTATCCCATGTCAACAACTTTCCTATACTGAAAAGAATAAAAACAAATAATATTATTAAAAGGATAACTAACAAGAAACTTGAAAAAGTGGTAAACAACTTTTTTGTCTAAGCCTAGTTACAAGAGTAAAGAAAATAAGATAATTTTATTAGTGTCCAACGAATGACAAAATAGTTCAAGGGAGATGAAACAAAAGTATTTGAAGGATTGCCCAACACTCTCCAAAAGCATAAAGTAACTAACTTGCTATCCAAAACTCTACATGAGAAGAGCATGGAAGCATTAGCACAAGAAAAATTTTAATGAAGAAAAAGAGGGAGCTTGGCCTAGAAACAACAACGAGACCCTAACTTAATGTGTACATCATAAATGGAAATACATGTAGAGGATCTAGGAGAGCCTCTATCACATCCATTCACTAAGGTAGTACTGATGCAAAGCCTCACAATGTCATCCAATAACTGTAGGGTTGAGATCCAGTCCCATGCACAACATCTCATGTCTACTTCATGCATTCAATTTTTATACTGAATTTACCTACCGTGCAAGATTTTGATATTTATAGTTAGGTTATAATGCCGATTTTCTTCCTTTATATATCATAATTCCCAATGACACCTGCATTTGGTTGTATGGGATTTGTTTAGGTACACATTTTTGTTGTATAGCATCAATATCCATATTCATATATTGTAGCCATGATTTGAAATATTAATTACTTTTGTAAGTCTTAGCTATGCATTCAATGCTCTTCTCCTCATTTGAAGCATTTATTTCTCTCAAGAAGTATGGTCTTGAAGGAGACATACTATCAAATTTATAGATGGATGGTTTGTTGTATTAGTCCACAACAAATTCTCTTTTTATAGAATGATGGTCCATACTTTTTCAAATTTTGTCGCTTGTAACCCATGGGTGCTTCATTCACCACTCTAAAAATGACTTTCCAATATAGATACAAAATATTTTATAAAGGGAATACCACATGCATGTATGGTAGGGGCAAATCATTGTCTGTTTCTTCCCCCTTGCCACAATCAAATATTCTTTCCAAAAGTTTGGTGTTCAATCTCTTGAGGGAACTTTCTACCCCTTTATTTATAAAAGAACATGCTCACTACCCCTTCTTTCTTCCCTAAATAGTTGTGCAGCATCATGCTCCTTTTGAAATTGTGCATAAATCTTTGGGGTGTTAGATTACAAATCTCAACCCCATTATTAAAAATCCAAAGCAAAAGGGATTTACCCGTTGAGTATGAATCCAAAATTTTCCTTGCACTTATGTAATTCCATTAGTAGTTTGCAGCTTATTTTTCTCCTTTTTCTCTATCTTTTTGTGATACACTTCCACAAAGGGGAATCCACGGGAAATTTATGTTATATTTTCACCATCTCCTCTCCCTTCACAAATTCTTCCACCACGACTTCTATGATCATACCCTACCCAATATGATGAATGCAATTCCATCGAAAGAATATAGGAGAGTAAGGAACAAAAGAACAAATAGAGTTTTGAGTGTTGTTATGCTGGCAAAAACTCTATTATGAGTTCCTCCCTTCAAATCTACTTGCCAAAGTTGAAGAAGCAATCTTAAAAAGTAATAATGTTTTTGGAGTTCTTGCATACTGCATTAATGTTTCTCATGGATTGTTTGTATAAGAGAGTATCAACATGAGATAAAGATATCTAACAATGTTGTACTTTACTAATAATAATCAGAAATTCAAGACACAAAATTTTACAAACATTACTGGATACTCCATATATTTCTTAATATTGGAAGAGGAAATCTTATTTGACTTATAAAATATATGGTGTTACTCTTTATTGAAATTTATCAAAAAATACCTTCACCTGATTATTATTTAAGCATTTGTCAGTGACCCAGATTGAGTTTTTTTTTTTTTAATGCTCATGTACCGATCAGATATTCTACTTTAAATCATAACCATTGAATATCTGACTCCATACCGATGGAAGAACCCATCAGATATTCGACTCCATACCAACTGAAAAAATCAACGAATTCATAATCCTCCCGTCACACTAGACTATTATGGCGTCGATTATCCGATGCCAAATATCCGATGGAACGAGGGTGTTTGCATAAAATATATGACCTCAAAGCGTTGGATGATGAAACTGCTTTGATGATGAAACACATTCTTGGCATCTTGCGCAGCGGATATCCGACGTTAGGCCCGTCGCATATCTGCTGCCCGTTGGCGTCGACTATCTAACTGCAAAGCCGGCGAACATGCCTCAGATGATGAAACACATTCTTGGCATCTTGGGCGAGACGAATATGCCTCAGATGATGAAACACATTCTTGGCATCTTGGGCGATGGATATATGACGTTAGGCCTGTCACATATTCGACGCTAGTTAGCGTTGACTATCGGACCATAAAGAGTTAGATGATTAAATGCATTCAGGGCCATCTTGGCCGTCAGATATTCGACGTGAGACCCGTCGAATATTCGACGTGAGACCCGTCGCATATTCGACGCTTAGTAAAGGGTTGACTATTTGATGCAACCCCATCGATGAAAATTACGACTCTAATGTGTCAGATAGCTGACGAATTGTATTGGATTTTTGCGCCATTTGTGATAGTGGGTAAAGATTGACATTTAGGGTTAAGAGAAGCCCGACTCGGTTTTTTCTTTTGTGATCAATGAATGATAGAAAGATGCGGTGATACGGAAGGTGATTTATTGTTTATGTGAAGGAAAGTGGTTTAGTGGATTCACTGGTCTATATGTTTTTGTAATGAACTATCTTTGTGTGATGAAGAGCGCTAACTATGTAGCAAAGGAATATAAAAGTTATGGTAACTATAAATAATTGAATGAAATCCATTATGTTGGGTTTCGTGGCACAATTAACAAGATTATGGGTTTCAAGAAATGGTTATGATAGGTGTGGCAGTTGCAATGTGTTAAAATTAGAAAGAGTTAATCACGTTTCCAGGGTGTAATGGAAAAGTAGCTAGGCAATCCCACTTTATTTGAGGTAATCGAGGATGAATCATTGGACAATGAGTTGGTGGATAGGCCAGGATGAAAATGATTGATAGCTATGTAAAGAGGAAAGTGTGTAGCAATTTCAAGAGTAACAAGAAAAGACAAGAAGAGGACACAAAATGATAACGAAGATGCATATGAATAACATGGGTTGGAGATATAAAGGGAGAAAGGTTAAATAGTGAGAAAGGCAGGAAAATATATGGGTAAGCAAAGCTAGATATAGGGGAGAGAATGGTTGTATGAATGAAAAAACAAAGATGGAACTAATGGTTTGAAGTTTAGTGAAGGATCTAGGGTGTGATGAGAGCCGTAATGGTGTAATAACACCAATGGTGTGTGAATGTCCTAGGGGTTTTGGTCCAAGTTACGAAACCTTGCCAAAGGTAAGTGTATTCTCTAAATAAGTTGTTAGACTTATTGTTTAGGCATACATGTTGTGTAGGAGCACATGATGATTCAAGTAGTGGAATGAACCACTTGGACATGTATGAGGGTGACAAGTGTACTCATATGCTAGCTTGAAGTTAGTTATTGTAGGACCTTAAGATTTTGATTGTGCATACATGTAGTGCAATGACACATGGAGTTCTCAAGTTGTGGAATAGAGCACTTGGATAGGTACTAGGGTGGCAGGTGTACTAGTATCCTAACTTGAGGGGGGAATGTGAGATCTCAATTGAGATGGTTGATGAAACATGTATGAGAAAAATTATTGTAGCTAACTTATGTATACAACCACTAGTCAGGCATGTAATTTGGTAGATGATGACTTTTTTATATGGGCTTCATGTAATTTGGTAGATGATGACTTTTTTATATGGACTTTAGTAGAGTGAGTGGGAAAAGGTTAACCAACCTAAGTCAAGTTTAAATGAGGGATTGTTAGTGTGGTTTGTGTAAACTTGAATGGGTAAAGATTTTTGGCCTCATGATTTATGACAAATATTTACTCAAAATATTCATGTGAAATATAACCTATTTAAAAGTAGAAAGACTCCAAATAAATTTATCAAACCAGTAAGATCCCAACCAACTATGTCTATACACCACAGTAAGATCCCAACCAACTATGTCTATACACCACGGTTTCTATGGGTTTCTTCATCCTAACATTAAATCCATTTTGTTTGCCCCAGATTAGTTATTCCGTGCCCACCTGGATCACAGGATTTTATGGAAACGTTATAAGGCTCCACGGGATTCTTCTTTATATCATCCTCTTGTGTGCACGATACCCTCACTGAAGTACTATCTGCTGAACTTTCTGTCGCCTAAAAATTATGTTGAGGTACACATGCACAGGCGGTGTCTTTGGATCTAGCATGCAGATACCGTACCTGCAATGAAGATAGGAAACGGTAGTCAATATTCGGCTTTGTGGGGCAGAACAGTGAAGGCGTGGAGGCTATCTAGCACGCAGATACGGTATGTGCAATGACGGTAGGAAACGGTAATCTATATTCGGCCTTGTGGGACAAAACGGTGAAGGTGTGGAGGCTCTCTGTTTCTTTTCCTTTGGGTGGTTTCGTCACTCGTGTATACTGCTTTTGCCGACTGCACAATGAAAGTCTGGACGAAATGTGTCGACCATAAAAAGCATTCGCTGGGGACGACCATGGATAGGCATAAATTTGCAGTGAATGGTCTCGCTCTAAGCCCGAACGGTTTGATCCTGTACAATCTGTACCAGGTTGTCATTTGCGACTTGATAGGACATCGACAAGCTGTATTGTGCTGGGCAACGGTCGGGTAAGAAATTGTGAGGATGGGCAGAGTGCGTTATGTATGTTATAGAAATAATTCTTTGAAATCGAAATCAAATGCTTTATTACTACCGTAGAAGTGGTTTATTTCAATATATGGCTTTTAGAATTTTTACTATTTAAATTATAAACATATATGAATGGTTTACATTTAATAATTTGATAATATTTTTCATTGTACATATAGCTCAGATGAAATCAATGGTTTACATTTAATAATTCGACAATATTTTTCATTGTACATATAGCTCAGATGAAATCAATGGTTTACATTTAATAATTCGACAATATTTTTCATTGTACATATAGCTCAGATGAAATCAATGGTTTACATTTAATAATTCGATAATATTTTTCTTAGTATATATAACTCAGATGAAATGAAGGGCTTCAAATTGTTATTTTGGTTTTAATAGTTTTAAAATTTATGGAATGTGTTTAAAGTTTTTATTAGTATTGCATAAATTAAATAATAAGTAAATAAAAAGGTAACAAGTGTTTTGATGGTTATGGAGTTTATTTATTGAATGTGTTTATCATTTTTACTAAGTCTCGGTTTTATATGAATTAAATAATAAATAAATAAAATGGTAACAAGTGTTTTGATGACCAACAACATTTATCAAACATTTAATTTGTGTGATTGTATTAATGTATGTTATGCTATTGATTTTTTGTCTTGAAATAAAAAATCAAATTGAAAGTAAATTTGATTTATTTGGACATAATATTTTTTTAAAAGTTAAATTGAAAAGTAAAAATGAAATAGAGATAAGTATTTTGATGGCCATCCACATTTATCAAATACTTAATTTATATGGTTGTGCTAGTATATGTTATGTTATTAAAAGAATTCTTTGAAATAAAATATTCAATAAAAACCAAATTTGATTTATCTAGATATAAACTTTTTTAATTAAATTGAAAAGCAAAAAAAATATAATTATCACATTTAAGATCATTTTCAATCCTCTATCTTCTCATTAAAAATATTTCATAAATATTGTATGAAAATTAAAACTTTTGATAACTCTATTCCAAAATATACAGACTTGTCTATTATCAATAACAATTATTTTTATTTTTATATAGTTTTAATATAGTGTGATATAAATTTAGAATAAAAAACATACAAAGTAATTATAGTCTTAATTTCACAAATAAATGTTAATCAATATTTGATATCGTAATTACTTACATTTATGGATTGTTTAAATTATGTGATTATGCTAATATTTTAATTGAGAAGAAAAAAACTTCAAAATATATTTGTTTCGTTAATAATATTTTTTTTAAGAGAAAATTAATATTACTCTTTTTATTATACTAGTAATTTATTTTTGAAAATAATGTGCTTTCATAATTTGAATAGTTTTCCCTATAAATTCAATTTATTTTCTAAAATAAATTATATATTTTTGAAATGAAAATACGCTAAAAACACTTTCATTTGAGATGAGAAATCCTAGCAAGTCAGAGTTCACATATAACTTCCTTTTTAGGGGTGCCGTCTTTATCATAATGCAACATACATTCAATTTGTTTTCTAAAAAATTGCGATATTTTTAAATGAAAATCATCTATAGACACTTCCATTTGAGAAGAGAAACCTCTCAATGCAGGGTTAACCTATAACTTCCTTTCCAGGGGTGTTTTTCTGGAGGCGGCTGCAGCTATTGGTATTCCTTATCAGCAAATCAGTTCTTGGTATCCCGTCTAAAAAAATCAGTCCTTTTAGTTGGAATTAAACTTGTTAACTAATTTTTTTATAAAATAAATTTTATAAATATAAATAAGAATTTTTAATAAAATTTTTCAATTTAACTTTCATAAAAAAAAATTAAAATAAAACTAATTATAGAAGTGGCATTATTTCCAAAATAAATAATATTAAACTAACTTATCGTATCTAACTTATCCTATCATAATAATAGGAAAACATATAGAAAACCATCTTTCAAAGTCATAGCATCCTAAAATAACTACTCCTACACTTACTCATTCTATCTCAATATAAAAAAAAAACCACCATCACAAAATAATTAATCCCAAACTCATCTTATCCTAAGAATGATGAAAATAAAAAACGTAAAATTAAAAAAATTCTCCTAAGCTTGCTCACTTTAACAAGACCTGCAGGGGTAGGGGAGAGCCACTAGTGCTTGACCGCCTCCACGTCAAGCAGCACTAATGCCATGCTAGCATTCTCGCCTGTCATATAACACGTTGCCTTCAAACAGTGAGATTCCAAAACTTTTCGAACTATTGGGAGGATTCATATGTGAAGTAAAGGGTAAGAAAAAAGTCAGGAGAATGAAATTGGTGAAATAGTGTCTTACCTCTTCACATATGAATATTTCCCTAAGGTAGTGAAAGATCCACTTCTGTACATCAACTACTTTTTCGAAGGATAAGATTAGGACTCATGGTGATGAATATTTTGGGAGAGATTGAATTCCATATGTTGGAAAGTAGAGCATTTATCACAAGGCATGGATGGTGTACATCGGCGACTTTTTCCAAGGATAAGATTAGGACACATGGTGACGAATATTTTGGGAGAGATTGAATTCCATATGTTGGAAAGTGGAGCATTTATCACAAGGCATGGATGGTGTTGTAGTTGTACATCATGTCATTTTATCAATTACTTTCCAAAAGACATAGGCAATGGGATTCACATTTACCGGTGGAAAGCAAATTAAGAATATTTTAAATGAGAAGGGAATTCGAGAGAGAAAATCTATATTGCTGAGTTGAAATAATAAGAATCTATTAGAATGAGATTCACATTTACTGGTGGAAAGAAAATTAAGCAGCTTTTAAATGAGAAAGGAACTCCAGAGAGCAAAGCTATATGGCTGAGTGAAAATAATAAGAATATATTAGATATATCACCATCAAAATTGGATTTATTGCATGGGAAGCATTACTTGGATTTATTGCATGGGAAGCATTATAAAGGTGTAGGAAAAATCTAAAGCAAATGCCCTCGGTCAATTTCAAAGCTTCAATTTTTGAGAAAAGTTACAATGGAATATTACTCGAGTTTAAGGAATTTCTCTAAATATTTTGGAGCATTAAAATTATTGGATTTAGTCTATTGCGAAAGGTTAGTATATCTTTATTACCATTTTGGAAACTTAATGTCACTTATTAAACTACATTTGAAAGGATGTAGCCAACTAAGAAGTATTCAAGAAAGCATTGGACAGATGAAGTCATTGGCCTCATGAGTGGATATGTAAGGTTTCTCAAGTTTAAAAGAACTACCTAGTTGGCTCCGCAACCTCTACTTTATCAAAAATCTTTTATTAGCCATGTATAGCAATTTAGAAAAGTTTCCAGACAGATTAATGGAATTTACCTATCCCAATCTAAAAATTAAAACTGTAATGAAGTTAGCAAGAGATGCTCAATCTTGAAGAAATTCTGGAGCATGCTGTTGAGCATTTGAAATGAGAGACTCATGAAAGATTTCAAAGTTTATTGAAGAATTTATCCTTTGACTCACATAAGGGGTCACTTGCTATGACGCTAAAGCAATAATGGCACAAATATTCATAGTGCAAATAATAGTAGTATAACACTTTCATAACACTATGTTTGTATATGTCAACAAAGGTCTCCATTAGAATTGAGGAATAAAATCAAGGTGAAAAGTTCCAAAGAAGTTAGGTATTTTGGAGAAGAGTATTCAGAACCATATTCTGAAGTATGCTCTAAAAATCTGTCAAAACGAAGGCGCTTTCCTAATGAATGAGGTTCAAATTTATATAGATGATTACATTTCTAAAGATAGTTCTTCCCTCAATGAATGAGGTTCAAATTTCTATAGATGATTCTAAAGATAGTTCTTTACATCAAATGCATGTAATTGTTGTCCTTAATTGATCTGAATAGAAAATGACATCAACCCAATGTATTCATTGACCCATGTTATTCATCCACTCATGGAATTTACTCATGGTACTATAAGTGGCATCCACCCATGTAACATAACATGGGTGGATGCCACTTACAATATCATGGGTAAATTCCATGGGTGGATGAATAACATGGGTGAATGAATACCATGGGTTGATGTCATTTTCTATTCGAACCATTAATGCTGACTGTGGCAGCACTGGGAATACTAATTCTATCCAAATTTTTTAAAATGAGTCCATAATAAACGCAATAGATAGAAACACAAGAAAAGATTATAACCATAATGACCAAAAAAATAATGAGTCTTCTTGTGCATAATTAGAAATCAATTGGAAGTGATGTCAATACGAAAGATGGGAAATAAAGAGAAAATGATACATCTATCAAGAATTTAGACTCATCTTCTAATGGTTTAGATATTTCTACGCTCGATCAACTTGCACCTTCTATTTATTCCCATAAGCACGAGAAGTAGCAACACTTTACTCCAATTGAAACAGAGCCAGTTGTATACTCCACATCACAATCATAAGTATCAGGGTCTCTCTCACTAAGAAGACCAGACTCTGGATCACAATCTCGAAAGGCAGAAAATGGGTCTCGATGTGGAGCTGTTGGCCTTTAGGTATAATAAGGTTGTGCTTTTGCATATGGATCTACTCCCGTTGCAATGTGAAAGTATTCTTATATATGGATCAGTATCTGGATCTCCAACTTAATCAAAAGAATCCACAATAGCAGGTCGCAGCTGGTCGCGACTTGCATGTAAGAGTAACGTTGTTGGTGTTCTTTTTTTAATATATGTAAATTAAAAATAAATAAATAATTACAATAAATAAATAAATATAATAATTAATAAATCGTTTTAAATCAAATAAAATATAAAAAGAAGTGCCAAGTGGGCTTGCATGCACCCACTCTCCATGACTGTGTTTTCAACCGCACCATGTTTTCTTAATTTCTTCTATATGCCTCCATTATTGCCGAGATGTCTATGTGCATGTTTCCACTATGCCAATCTGCAACATCATGAAGCATAGCATAGAGAACATAAGAAGACACAAAGAGAAAATACCAATTGGTTTTTCTGAATGCAAGGAAACAAAGTATAACGGCACTGAAATGGTTGCATTGTCTAATTTTATTTGAGGAAAATGTCTCCCTTCGAATCCTTGCTCCAAAATGTTCTACGACAAAGCCTCAATCTAGAGTATTAGATCAGGCTTGGCAACAGATTTTTTATTTTTCTTGAAGAGGTTGTTGGAAGTAGTTAAAATAGTCCAATAGTAAAACACCCATTTTTCTCTTGAAATTTTTCTTTCCTGGACAATAAAAGAATGCTATAGGCTAGTTGTTTTTAACAGTGCAATATAGCCCTACCAACCACACTAGATTTCCTTGGATCATGAATATATATAGTTGCTAAGTTCAAGTATCTGAAATCGAGAGTATTCCTTATAAAATTTGTATATTGAATTGTTTTGTGTTGTAGAAGTATAGTATCAATTATTAACTATTTGCTGTGTGAAACAAGGAATTAGGTCAATGATTGTTGGTGCTAGGAACAAAGGAAAATTAGGGAAGCTATTATGGATCATATTTCGGTCAAAGGTTTCTAGCTCTAAAAGAACAAGAGGCTATGCAATCGGGATTTGAACCAGATGAAGGTAAGCTGGGAGCTATTGTTCTGGGCATATATCTGTCATCCAATCTGACAGTTCGGTTGACCTACATGGCTCCATTGCCTTATATTATCCTGTTTCTCACACATAACTCAAAGGAACAAATAAATACGAGTACAAAAGAAAAAATAAATAAGAGTACAATTTACAGTTTTTTTACTGTATTTGGATATTTTCAAACGCACCTGAACTTTGGATCTAGGCATGGGCATGAGCGACGCCTCCTGTACTTTCTTATGGCTACTGTTAAAATAATATAATTACTCTTGCATGAGGAGGAGAGTCAGTTAACTAAGTGATTGAGTGGTTGAGTGTTTGAGTGTTGAGTGAAGTCGAGTTAAGTGATAGAAGACTTTGAGTGTGTAATTGCACGTGGTTGTATGTCAAAATATTTTAGGAAATTAGCTAGTTGGAAAAAGTTTAAATACCCTTCATTTGGTTCATTGTAAGAATCATGTTTTGTGTGATCAATAGAAGAATAGCTCGTGTTTTATGTGTGAACAATTCATGCTTTGTCTCCTCTGCTTTTCCAACAAATTGACATCAGACAGAGCAAAGAAGAATGGATTTGCAGTGGTCTGTGTGAGAAGAAAAAATTATTTTTTTCTCGTGGTTTCTGCATTAACTCATCCTACGGGTGATACACAGGGCGCTATAACACGTTCAAGCTCAAGTGAGAGTTGCGTTAACAGTCAAAAACTTAGCGCGATTTCAACGCACGTAGGTTCCATGAAGTTTTGCAGCGTTCACGGTTAACACTATGCTTCCTATCATACAGAGCGATTACTCGCAAGGCACCATCCTGAGAACTGTGTTAATAAAGCAAATCTCATATTTAAAAAAAAAATATGGTGCCAAGTTCTTTGATTATAACAAATATCATTTTTTTTTTAAATTACTAATATTTATTTATTTTATGTTGACTTTGTGTATACGATTTGAGTGGGAAGTGACCTTCATATTAAAAACAAAATTTAGTTTAGTTTAGTTTTGTTTTTTTTTTTAAATAAGTTATATATATATATAAATAAAGGATTCAAAAATTTATAAAAGGATTTTTCTTGAAAAGGTTTTTTTTGTAAGTTAAAAAAAAAAAAGAAATCGGTTTTTATTAAAAGGGTATTTTTTTTGAAAAAGAGTTTTACAAAGGAGAAATTTGGGTTTTTTTTCATAAAGGAATTTTTGGAGAAAGATGGCTTTCCCAAATTTCCAGCCCCAGTTTCCACCATTTACAGGGAAAGATTATGATGTGTGGGCCATTAAGATGGCCACCACGTTGCAAGCACATGATGTCTGGGATTATGTCCAATTTGGGTTTTCAGAACCTAAGGATGAAGCAGAAGCACGAGCTTTCAATAATGCAAAGAGAGAACAATGGAAGACAAACAAGAAGAAGAATTCATAAGCGTTGCAACTTATTCAACATGGAGTAGACCGAGCAATGTTCTAGAAGATTATGATCACGTCTTCAGCAAAAGTAGCATGGGATACTTTGGTGACAAGCTATATAGGTATGGCCAAAGTCAATATTGTTAAGTTACAAAATACTAGGAGAGATTTTGAAAGTCTGCAGATGAAGGAGACAAAGGACATCGATTCTTTCATGAATCGGGTCATAACTGTCGTAAATCAGTTAAAGATTTATGGTGAAGAGATTAAAGATCAAACAATGGTTGAGAAGATCCTTAGATTTTTGTCTACCAAATTTGATGTTGTGGTAGCAACCATAGAAGAAGCCAAAGATTTGGCATCATTGACAGTTGATGAGATGATGGGATCACTTCTATCGCATGAGGCAAGGATAGACAAAAATAAGGATTCCACTTTAGAGACCGCTTTCAAAAGTCAGGTTTCTATTTCAAGAGACAGAGGTCGAGGTAGAAGTAGATCGAGAGGCAGAGGATGAAGTGAAAGATATGGTGGCCAGAAAGATGGCCGAGAAGAGCATGAACATGAAATTGGAAGCAACTACAAAAGCTTCAACAATAATCAAAAAGTTGAAAAATCAAAGGTGAGATGTTATTATTACAACAAATTTGGTCGTTATGCTCGTGATTGCAGGAAGAAGATAGCTGATCAAGGGAACCAAAGAGCTAATGTCACTAGAGAGAGTACTAACTCCATGTTCCTAGCTTGCCATACCATGCAAGAACCTTCTGCTAGTGTGTGGTTGTTAGATAGTGGTTGCAGTAACCACATGACAGGAAACAAGGATTTGGTTGCAAATTTCGGTCAATCTGTGAAAACAGAGGTAAAGTTGGGGACTGAAAAGAATGTGGAAGTAGATGGCAAAGGAGTGGTCAACATTTTGACCAAGCAGGGGGAGATAAAGACAATCTCAGAGGTATATTATGTGTTTAGTCTCAAACATAATTTGTTAAGTGTTGGTCAATTAACACAAAAGGATATAGAGTTATCTTTCAAGGTCAAGAAGTTGTTATATATGACAAGCCCCCAAGCAAGCAACCGATAACAAAGGTGTAGATAACAAGGAACAAACTCTTTCCTCTAATTTTGAATTATAGTGGTCAGGTGAGTTCTTTTACAGTTGCATGTTCTGATGATTATTGGTTATGGCACTTTCGATTTGGACACTTGCACTTTTCTAGTTTAATATTGTTGCAGCAGGAACAGATGGTCAAATGATTACCTCCCATCAAAGAACCTACTAGTACTTGTGAGTGTTGAATCTTAGGAAAGCAACACCATGAAAGTTTTCCAAAGGGAGTTGCATACAGAGCAAAGCAACCTCTTGAGCTAGTGCATACAAACTTGTGTGGAACTATGAGGACATAGTCAATTGGTGGAAGTTGTTACTTCCTCACTTTCATTGATGACTACAACAAAAGACTTGGGTTTACATCTTGAAGCAGAAGTCTGAAACTTTTACAAAGTTCAAAGAATTCAAAGCCTTAGTAGAGAACCAATGTGATCAATAGATCAAGGTATTGAGGTCAGATCATGGTGGAGAATATGACTCAAAGGCATTCCATGATTACTACAAACACCATGGAATCAGGAGACAATTTACAACCAGGTACACATTGCAGCAGAATGGTGTAGCAGAGAGAAAGAACAAGGCAATTAAGAACATGGTAAGAAGCATGTTGAAAGGCAAAAACTTGTCTAATGAGTATTGGGTAGAAGCAGTTGAATGTGCTATTTATGTGATAAACAGATCTCCTACAAAGAGTGTGATGAATAGAGTACCAAAACAAGCATGGTCAGGTATGTATTGCAATGTATCTCATCTCAGTGTATTTGGATGTGTAACTTATGCACATGTGCTTAAGGAGCGAAGAGGCAAATTGGATGATAAAAGTGAAAAATGCATATTCATTAGTTATAGTGAGCTATCAAAAGCTTACAAATTGTATAACCCTGTCACAAATAAGACTATAATTAGCAGAGATGTTGTGTTCAAAGAATAAGATGGAATGGAATTGTAGACAAAACAGTTGATGCACAAGTGCCATTGATGGAAGAAGATGATGTAGCAGAAAAGGAGAAACAAGAATAACAGGTGAAGACACCAAACATAGACACACCAACAAGGACTCCAAGTTTTTCAGAGCAACATGGATATTCAAGCATATCAACAGATCAAGATTCTCCCAGCAATCAATCAGGTGATGAATAAAGCAATGGTAAGAGAAAGATGAGAAGTTTGAAAGATATTTATGATGAGCTGGATGTTAGTTCAAATTTTGCATTGTTCTCATTCCAACCTTCTTTGTTTGAAGAAGCAATCAGAGATGAAAATTGGGTGCAAGGCATGGATGAAGAAATTGAGGCTATTGAAAAGAATGATACATGGGATTTGGTTGATTTGCCAAAGGACAAAAATATAATTGGTGTGAAGTGGATGTACCAGGCAAAGTTGAATGAGAGAGGTGAAATCGATAGATTCAAGGCTAGACTTGTAGCAAAAGGATTCTCGCAACAACCAAGAATATAATTTGGAGAAACGTTTGCTCTGGTAGCCAGATTGGATACTGTAAGAGTAGTTCTCGCCACAACAACTCAGAACAAGTGGGAATTATATTAGATGGATGTGAAATCAGCCT
Organism: Pinus taeda; assembly: GCA_000404065.3. NCBI lineage: Eukaryota > Viridiplantae > Streptophyta > Pinopsida > Pinales > Pinaceae > Pinus > Pinus taeda. Next base: position 86,805 of record APFE031170098.1, read on the forward strand.
TCTTGAATGGAATTCTAGAAAAAGAAATTTATGTGCAGCAGCCTCTAGGATATGAAGTTGAGAGTAATGAAGAGAAAGTTTACAGGTTGAAGAAAGTGCTCTATGGACTGAAGCAAGTGCTTAGAGCTTGGTATAACAAAATTGACAACTACATGATTAAGAATGGATTTTGCAGAAGCGACATTGAGCCTACCTTATACACAAAGGTAAATGAGTATGGACGGATTTTGATTGTTTGCTTATAGTTGATGACATGATTTTTACAGGTGATTTTGAGATAGATGAATTTAAAGTAGCTATGATGAAAGAATTTGAGATGACAAATCTTGGTCTCATGAAATATTTTCTTGGCATAGAAGTTGAGCAATCTGAAAAAAGGAATTTTTATTCGTCAAAATAAATATTCCAAAGATTTATTGAAAAGATTCAGGATGGAAAATTGCAAACCTGTCCCTACACCAGTTGCAACAGGTACAAAGTTAATCAAGGATGATGAAGGATTAGGTGTCAATCCAACTTTATTCAAAATATTGGTTGGTAGGCTCATGTATTTCACAGCTACAAGATCAGATATCATGCAAGGAGTGAGGTTGATTTCCAGATTTATGGAGACTTGAAAAGACACACATTGGAGTGTAGGAAAAAGAATTCTGAGATATATAGTAGGAACCAAAGATTGTGGCATTATGTATGCAATCACAGAAAAGAAGGATTTGATTGGATGCACAGATAGTGATTTTGCAGGCAGTTTGGATGATAAGAAGAGCACTTCTGGTTTTGGTTTAGGTGTGATTTCATGGGCATTTAAGAAGAAGTCCATTGTGACACTTTCTTCAGTAGAAGCAAAATATGTAGCAACAACATCAGTAACATGTCAAACAGTGTGGTTAAGAAGAGTACTTGATGGACTCAAGCAGAAACAACAAGGATCAAGAACAATATATTGTGACAACACCTCAAAGATTGCACTATCCAAGAATAGTGTGTTTCATCAGAAGAGAAAGCATATTGATACCAGATATCACTTTATTAGAGAACTTGTGAGAAATGGAGAAATTCACTTGAAGCCTTGTAAATCTAGTGATCAATTGGCTGATATATTTACTAAGTCATTAGCACAAGATGTGTTTGAGTTTCATAGAAGAAACTTGGGTGTTGTAAGCCTAGCTAGGACATAGACGAGCAGGAATGTTTGAGTTGTCATGAGTCATGTTTTAGTTTAGCAGTCGTAATTAAGGGGGAGTGTTAAAATAAGATAATTACTCTTGCATGAGGAAGAGAGTTAGTGATTGAGTCAAGTCGAGTTAAGAAATATACGACTTTGAGTGTGTGATTGCATGTGGTTGCATGTCAAGATATTTTAGGCAATTAACTAGTTGAAAAAGGTTTAAATACCCTTCACGAAGTTCATTGTAAGCATCATGTTTTGTGTGATCATTAGAAGAGCAACATCTCATATTTTATGTGTGAACAATTCATGCTTATTCTACCAACAAGTTGCGTATTTTGCCATCTATCTCATTAAAACCAAAAAAAGAGTTTACACTTAAATAATTGTGAAAAAACAACATATCCATCACTGCATGAGAGGGGAGGATTGTGTAACATCAATGCATGCACAACATTAAACAATGATTTTAGATAAATGATTTAGACACAACATTAAACAATAACTTTAAATAAATAAGCGAGTCACAGACATTGAACAATGACTTTGAATAAACCAGTAAAAACACATTGGTACCATAATAATGCTTAAAAAAAAAAATCATTGATCAACAATTAACAATTAAAGTAATGCTACGTCAAACTTTACTTAAACTCTAGATAAATAACAATTGTAACGTATAATAATGCTAAAAAAACATTCATCAACAATTGAATTAATGCAATGCTAAGTCAACGATCTGCCGATCGCTATATTCCTGCTGAAGGCAGGGACTAATAATAACCGCCGTGATAAGAAAAATTGAGCCCCAAACTAATCAAACATTACATATTATTATTCCTAAAGTTAAATATTTCATGTCAGCCCCTAAAAGCTCCAGTGGGAGGAGAGAAAAATCAAACCTTCCCTATTATTATTCTTAAAATTAAATATTACTGTCACAGCAATAGAATCAGCGAGACTCAGTTCAATCAGCCTTCCGAGATGGCTAGAGTTGCTTGCTCAAAGTTTGCTAAATCTGCTGATGTTGTCCGACGTATGCTCCAGTTGTGGCAGCTTTTTAGCCATTTCTCTGAGTTCAAACTTTTGAATTTTGCCGGTGGAAGTCTTCGGCAGTGATTCCATGAACACCACCGTTCTGGGGACCATATAGCGAGGCAGCCGCTCTCTGCAGAACGACATGATATCTGCCTCTGTTACCTTTACCCACGAATGACTCGGATTGCTCGGCCGTTCTCTAATACTCACAAATGCACATGGAGTCTCTCCCCAGAAAGGATCGGGCCTTGCCACAACAGCCGCCTCCACAACACTGGGATGGTCGTACAACACCGACTCCACCTCCACGCTGCTGATGTTCTCCCCGCCTGAGATGATAACGTCTTTGGAACGATCCTTTATCTCCAAGTAACCGTCCCGGTGGATCACTGCCAGATCCCCCGTGTGGAACCACCCACCTTCCATGGCTTTTGCAGTGCTCCTCTCGTCCTTCAGATATCCCTTCATAACACTCGGCCCTCTCATCATAACCTCGCCCATCTGCACTCCGTCTCTCCCCACGCTGCCCATGCTACCCGGATCTTTTACGTCCAATTCGACCAAACTTAGCGACCTCACGCCCTGTCTAGCTTTCATTTGAGCCCTCTCGTTGGCTGGAAGTTTGTTCCACTCAGACTTCCAAGCGCATGAAACCACCACTCCTGCGGTCTCTGTGAGGCCATAACCATGAGTAACAGAGAATCCGTGTTCTTCAATTCTCTGCAACACAGCAGCGGGCGGAGGAGCGCCGGAGGTCAAGATTTCCACCCGACCGGGCAAAGGTTTTCTGACGGACGGATCTGCGTTTGCAATCATGGTGAGAATCACTGGCGCCCCACAAAGATGGGTAACCCGGTGGTCGTTAAGGGCATTGTAGACGATGTTGGCATCGACTTTTCTTAGGCAGATATTTGTGCCGCCGAGGGCGGCTATTCCCCATGGGAAACACCAGCCGTTGGCGTGAAACATGGGCAGAGTCCACAGATAAACAGGCCGTGACGTCATACCCCACGTTAAAAGAGTATCCATAACCGTAGAGTAGATGCCTCTGTGGCTGTGGACTACTCCCTTGGGACCTGAGGTTGTGCCCGATGTATAATTCACAACAATGGACTGCCATTCGTCCACGGGCCACTGTGTCTCGAACTCTGGATCCCCCTTTTGCAATAGCCCTTCGTATGTTGTGGCTGTTGCTGTACTCGTGGGAACTGTTTCTCTGCCATTGACGAGCTCCTGGATCATTACCAGGGTGGGCTTATGGTTGGATCTGCATAGAGCTTCAGTGACGACAGGCAAGAAGTGATAGTCCGCAAACACAATCTTGGGTTGACAGTGATTGAATTGAGCAGCCATTGTTCGAGCATCCAGACGCGTGTTGACGGTGTTAAGAACGGCCCCTGCCATTGGAACTGCGAAATGCATTTCGTAAATGGCAGGGACGTTGGGAGCCACCACAGAGACCTGCAGAGTCAATAAGGTCAAGATTATATACTGATAAGCTCTGGTGGGTCTCCCGTATGGTCAAAGAATAATAAAATTCCCACAAAAATTATGATATGAAAGATTAGTATAGTTACCACATCCCCTGTTGAGATATTGCGAACAGAGAGAGCAGAGGCGAGCCTGCGACAGCGTTGGTAAGTCTCAGACCATGTAAAACGCGTAGAATTGTAGACGAGAGAGGTGGAGTCTCCATAGACAATGGCAGCTCTCTCTATGAAGCGGATGGGTGACAATGGAGGGTAATTCGCAGCACAGAGCTTCATCGATTCCTCCATTGTGAACTCAGTGTCACAAAATCCAACGCTGCAATTATACCAGGAAACAACTAGTTGTTTATGGCTAGCCTTCAGAAAATTCGGAAGACACGTTCATCTTCCATGCTTAGTTATCACGTCTAGCTATAGTATTCCGAAATCATAATTTTATTTTTAATGGCGCTTTGCTCGGCTGATGTGAATAGAGTCAATATTAGTTAATGATAATATACTCACTTCAAAAGTGCTACACGCAATAATTATCTTTGAACGAAAGCAAGCCAGGTCAAGTGGTGTTAGGGAAGGAATGGTTAGAATATTTTGGAATTTAAGGAATAGGAGAGAAATTAATAGTTTGATTTTGTTGATATTTATTAAAAATAAAATTGATTATTTGATTTATTTTTATTAAATTAAATGAAATTGATTATTAAATATTTTTGGGCTTTTGAATAAAATGATTAATTATTATGTTTAGAAATCTATAAAACTTAAATTATGTAAAATTCACAAGTAAGTTTTATTGTAACAAATTCATGCTAAATTATGTGCAAATTTTACCAGAACAATATAAAAAAAATCTCCAAAATGTATAACACAAGTAACGGTTTTATTTCTAAAATGTATAACACAAGTAACGGTTTTATGATGGTATTTTAAGAGACTTAGTGCTGATTAACAACAATTATCTTTCATTTGACTGCCTTAAAATATTTGCAGGGGCGGTAATCTATTGGGAATTCTCCATTTTTAGTTTATTAACCATTTCTTCTGCCGTGGTCTATATGCCATCGTGAGCTTTGCGTAAGTGCTTTCTCTCCGCAATTGCGCCTAATTACATTCCACAATAAAAGTGGAGTGAAAGTGAAGTGATAATTCTTCAAAGCTGTTTTGCCTCTGCAAATTTTGTCTTTTTCCCAGCGCTTCTCCACAGTCTTTAGGTACTTGCATACACAAAATATTAAACTGATGAAATGAAATAAACACGTGCACAGCCTGGAACGTTTGGAATACGTTTTAGCAAACAAAGGGAGATGCGAGATATCGAGTGCAGGCGCTGTGCCTTCTCTGGTGAAACTCCACACCAAAACGTAATGGTTTTCGATGAAATGCCCCGTAGTCGCCGAAAATGCAACGAACATATTTTCTTGCAGAACGCTCTACCCTCCTGAAATATGAGCGGTTTCTGCGGTCTTGGCAAGCCTACCAAGGTTATGGTAACGCTGATTTGGCTTTGCAGATGATGGTAATCGATCCAGGCTTGTATGTTGCGCCCGCTCTTGAGGTTGAATTCATGGAAATTGTCCCCATTCCAATACCCGACAGTCTCGGTCCGCACTAAAATGGGGTTGTTGATATCCAACCCCGCATGACTGTCATTGGGGTCATGTAATTCGACACTCTAGTTCCTATCGAACTCGACTGTGAATACGTGTTTGTATGTCTGCTCGTTGCTAGAAATGTGAGGCAAGCCTAGATTCTCAGAAACTCGTTTGTTTTGGATAATTTTTGAAAATTTAAATGTGAAGGGTAAAAATTGCAGTGTTGAATTGTCCACATTGCAAAGAAGATAAAGCTTGAAATAGTTTTAATTTTTAAGGAATTTATACTTCTGTGATTCATAATTTGCGATCCATAATTTTGTTTAGAAAATAATTTCGGCAAAATTACATAAAAAATTATTTGACCGACGAGTATAATTTATCATCAAAACATAATTTTTTTTTTTTTTTTACCTTTCATTAAATTTTCCCACTTATTAAGAAATTATTCCTCTCAGTTAACCTAATCTGTTAAGCGTTGAGTTAATATCATTTATATATATATATATATATATTCAAAATCAATCATTTAGTTCGACAACATTTACTATTTTTTAAATATTTTAGTGTTTTCAGTCATTTTATAACCAGTTTGTTTATATAATTATTATATATTAATGTTAATTTTTGGAGATATATATATTATTTTTATGATCTAACTTTATATTAATTAAAGTGTAAATATCTATATTTATTATATTTATGATTATTTATATTATATTTTTCATTGTTTTCATGGTTAATGTATATTTATGTTTTCTATATAATATTGTAAGATAAGATATTGCATGTATTTTAATTAATAAACAAAATAGTTTTTTTTTTTACATTTTTTTAGTCAATTTTGTTTAGAAAATTTCTAAGAATCATAATTTTAAGTTGTTTAATTTTCAAAAATTGAGTGTTATAGGTTTTTTTTTTGAGTTTTGAATCTTTTTATATATTCAAAAGTGCATTTTAAATAACAAGAAATTAAAATCTTCCTCGAAATTGTATTGCCACATTCAAACTAAAAAAAATCGTTTAGTCTCTAAATTATACTATGCCATTATTTTTGTGTTAATACAATAATTAAAAATAGTAAACTGTTTTACAATATAATTGAGAAACTTATTATCATCTAACTATTATTATTATATAAATAAATACTAATATTTGTAACATTTAAGAAATGAAAACACAATCAATCTATTTTATCATGAAAAAATAAATTTTTAAATTATATACATTTTTAATCATTTAATAAAAGTATTAATATATAACATAAAATAAATAATTTAAATTGGATATAAATCTTTATAAAATATACTTTATGAATCCATAAAAAAGGCAATATGTAATCGTCTATATGTTTATAACAAAATGTTCTATACTACACTAACTCTTAGCATGGTTGGCTTGTTTTTTAGGGAGTTTCAAACAAATGACATTTATACACGAGTGCCTATTTGCTTAGGGAGTTTGGAAATCATGAAATTTACACCATGGAGTGTGCACAAAACACATGTCATTGTCTATTCTATGTTGGCGGGATTTTTTTTCCAAGGGATGTGACATTTACACTAAGGAGTGCCTTAATAGAGCACCATATCACAATCTATTCTAGTCCTAGTGAGCTTGCCAATCATGTTAAACAATATTTTTTAGGAAAAATGACATAAAAAATTATAACCAACATTGGCCAATGCTAAATTAATAGTGGTTAAGAGACAAATCTTTCTTTGGCATGATCTCTAATATATTGAGATGTGAAGTGGATAAATTAATTGATGGATAGTAACCACTAGTAAGTCTAGACATAAACAATTTTACTCCTACATAAGGAAAACATAAATAATGGTTGGAAACAACTCTTGTATGCAAATATTTACTTAAATTATGGTGAGAAGTAACTCATGGTAAATGTTATTAATGTAAGTATGAGTGTTTTTTTGGATTGTTTGCCTCTAAAGCTTAAGAATAAAAATTATTACACAAATATCTAAATGTCATGGCATGAATATTGTAACTATATCCAAAATTATGGTATAAAATATGTGAGGCATTTATTCACTTGACATTGTATTATGCAAAGGCTACAATAAGACTTTTATGTTATGGTTCAATCAAAAGTGTATTTTTTTTTAATAATATTGAAAACTAAATGTTTATTTTTCAAATTTAACTATTATAAGTTACAGGTCAATGATAAACTAATAGTGCTAGAGAGGAAAATCGATTACTAGAGTCCTCCCTTGGTAGGGACTAATAATCATTATATCTTTATTTATGTTTTAATACAAATGTTAGTTTAGTAATAAGTTTATGTTAGTTTAATAAATGGTTTTAAAAGTATTTAAAAGTAGGTTATAAATAACTTGCTAAGAAAAAAAGAGAAACTATTGAGTTATGGTGGAAAATATTATGAAACTAAAATGTTTAACAATTTTTTTAGTTGATATTAAACAAGATGGGTCTTAAATGGGGCATCCTTCATAAAAATGAAATTTGTTGGTCTTTGAGAGACAAAGAAATCAGAATACACGACATTTTTTTTTTCACTCATTCAATCACATATGTAATACATATTTATAGTTGGAAGTAGATCCAACTAATTCCAAATATAAATATCAATATTGAGGTATTCTCTCAACCAAATGCCAAACTAACTCTAAACTTATCATGTAAGCATTATCTCTAAGTCCCTCCCTTAATGCTTACATTACAAACAAGAATCACAAATTATAGTTCACATATAAGTCACATCTTTTGATGTGGTCTTCACTTGCACTTCTACACATTCTAAAATTTCACAGACCATGTTGTTTCTCCACCACAATGTTCGAGCTTCCCACTTGAATCATTTAAGGCACAACTATGCCTCACCATCATTAACAAACTTGTAGGATCAACAATATTGGCATGCGTGGCTCATTGGGGCTTCCACGATAAAAGTTGTTAAGTAATGAACCACTCTATGGGCCTACCTCCATCTGTCGGATATTTCACTTTCGGCTATTTATTAGTTGTTAGGAAGGCAGTCTCGATACTGATTGTGTGTAGAAGTTGATCAAACAACTTGAATTTACTAATAGATACAAATCTTGTACTATAACTTGTAACTGGTGCTCTTGAAGTACAAAGCACAAAAAGACCCATCAACATGCTACAAACTCACATAACCAAGTCAATGATGTGCTCTCTCAGCACAAAAGAATGTTGGAACTATTAACTTAACTATGTTTCCTCGTTCATTAATTGGTCTCTTACAATATAACACACAATCAATTCTATATTCATATCACCACTAATATCTCTAAACCAAAGCAATCACATAAGCCCAGAATTATGTAGTCATTTAACTCTATATGCATGGATGCAACAATGATAAAGGATAGTAAACTATCAACCACATGTTGGTTGCGAAAATGATGAAGATTCCACTTTCTCTGAAACACTAGTCAATAGTGTGGCTTACAATATTCCATCACTACATGTAAAATCAACCACTGCAAATAAGCTTAAAGTGGAATGAAAATTTTCCCTGCTCAAACAAATAGGACTACAAAAGGGCTAGTAATGGAGCACGATTACATTGTATTCTACGATTGCATGTATTTCTTTGACCAATTGTCGTGACTTGAGACTAGGTATGTGGACTATATTTTGGTTTCAACAAGACATAGAGTCAATTTCTCAAGACTTTGCAGGAACAAATGGCAATCCCCTATGATCTTGTCACTGCCAACTCTCTAAAGTAATCTTCACAATGAATCCCATAGAAGACATTGTCAACATTGTCGAACATTGTGTTTTCCCTGCAATCGGTTCCTGTATGAACACTTTATTTTTTGGGAACACAAGGATGTGGACACAAGTTACAAAAAAAATCTAATACAAAGATCTCGTCCCCACAGAAGCAAAATAAAAATGAGACTTTCCACTTTATAACCAATCAATGCAGCGTTGTAGGGAGATGCATAAGAATGATCTAGACCTAGTTAAATTTTCTAGATCATAAGCCCCAAGAACCCCACCCACAACACAAATGAGTGTTTCCTAAGCAATCACTGGTGGCCGATGATCTAAAAATGGAAGGTACTTGAAAAAGGGTGCAAGGTATCCATTTTCATTTATGTAAATGAGTGCACACATTCTCCAAGTTTAAATCTAAAAGTGTGAGAACTTCTTATTTCTAATACAGAGATAGATTGTAGGGGAATTTACTGGATATGTCACCTCTAAAGAGAGATTGAGATCCAAAAGCTACCTGATCCTCTACAGACTCTGCCTAAATAAATAACAGAAGTAAACACTCATATTTAATTAAAGAAGACCTTGCTTGAACTTGTCGTTATGTGGAATTCTAGCTTAAAAGAGGTGTATGTCTTTTCTTCTGTTTATGTGTCTTAACTTGAATTTTTTTCAGCTAATATTAAACATATATATCAGACATATAAGGCAGAAAATAAACATCACACATAACAACAAATTTAATAAGGAGTTCACCCCAATCTCGTGGGCTACGTCTCCTATGAGCTCTAGTCAACTAGACTTGGCTCTTTGGGATTATGGCTTGAATTCTTTTACAAGTTCCACACTCAAATCCAAAGGGTTACTGACTAAACCTATGGGCTTAGAAAAACCATATACATCCCTGTCATGGTTGTCCTTTTTGTGTAGGCAGATCTAGGCTCCCTTGGACTTGATTCCTTCAGTAGGTGCACTAAGCTTCCCTGAGCTTCTTAATGGCACAAATTCCTTCATAATGATTCAAATGTCTCAGAAATCGCTGCTAATGTCTCCAAAACATATCTTACATAAACAAATGACTGTTCATTTTCTCAAAATGAGCACTGCATCCCCGATCTAGGCCTTCTCCCATGGTTGGCTCTGGACTGCCTGGAACTTCTCTTCAACATCTTGGCCTTTAGAAGTCTCCAAATGCTTCTAAAACACCTTCATTGGATTCAAAAGGTTCCTTAAAGTAGAAATAGGCTTTTGTTTCACCTCAAACAGATGAACCTAGCCTATCACAGCTCAATCACTGAAATGACCCTAGTGGCTCCTGGAACTTCCACGAAGAAAAATCCCCTGCAAATGACTTATGTTGGTTGTGAAACCTATGCCAATGGCTTCCGAAGGTTGAAGAAACCCAAAATCAAATTTTTTTTTGTCTCAAAAAGCTTTTCCTAGTCAAAGTTATGGCCAATTTATGAACTGCCTGTTTTCCCCTTAAAAAACTCTAGTTAACTTTAGTTGGTGGCCAGTTAGGCTCGCAAAATTGGTGCCACCACCAGAATCTCCGCCATCTTAACCTTAACTATTGGATCACTGTCAGTTTAATTTATTACCATGTGACCAGATTTAATGGCTGGAAGTTATCCTCGGTTTCCGTGCCAGCACTTTAGTTGCACCGTTAGTCTAACTGGGATTCTCGCCATACTATGTGACCACATTTAATACTGCATTAACCATACATTTTTTTTACTGCCGCTATTTATGTTAGCGCCAGGGTTCTAGGGGTGAGGTCCCATGAAGCGGGGGGCTGACCCCTTGGGGCCCCGCCCAAACCTTTATAACATTTAAATTTGATTTAGTGCGTGTGTCTTTCAACGAACAACATGATGGTATAATGGTAAAGCAAAGCGGTTATATGTAGGAGGTCTTGTGTTTAATTTGCCGGATTTCCAAAATTTCATTAACATATGTCTCATTCATTCAACCTTGGGTCCACATGGTGGCCTCTTGGCTTGCCACGTGGTGCCCTGCCATTGGATGCCCAAAAGGAATATTTTGGAAATATTTCAAGGAATATTCTATTTAATTTTTTTTTGAAAAAATTCAAAAATTAAGGGTTATTGAGCGATTTTCTTTTTGGCATAACTTCTGCATACAGAGTCTGTTTTTCGAATCGTTCACGGCAACAGAATCAGGAGGACAAGCTCTATCTATTCATTTAGGTTCGAACTAGTTCTAAGCACTTTCATTTTTGAGCATTTTTCGACACTTGGTCTTGAGCTCCTGATCAACTGAGCTAAAAGCTTCAGATTCGGATGCATGTTTCAACTCTAAGCCAGAAACTGACAAGGGGAATGAAAAAGGGAAGCGTATTATTGATGTAGAACCTAGTGCCATCGTTTCCACCACTAAGGTCATGAAGATTGAGCCCAAAGATCTAGAGGAGGGTGAGTGTCTCTTCCACTCATATATGTGGCTGAAGTTGCGCATATACGAAAATTAAGCATATATGGAGGTTGTGAATATACGCATATTCCATGTATATGTGTATCTTCCATATATGTGCATATACAGAAGCTACACATATATACAAGTTATGCACAAATTCAACCTATATATATACGTTGTCTCAGTGTATGCGCAAATTTCTTATATGAACATATAAGAAAATTGTGTATATATAAAATATATGCACATATATGGAAGTTGTGAATATATGAAAGATATGCGATAAAAAAGATGTGTATATATAGAAGTTGTGTAACTTCTATATATGCACATATTTCATATATGTACATGTCTTTCATATATACACAACTTCAATATATGCACATATATTTCGTATATGTCTTTCTTTTGTATATGTGCATATCTTCCATATATGCTCATATTTGGAGGTTGCACATATAGAATAGATGTGCATATACATAAGTTACACATATATGGAAGTTATGCACATATACAAAAGCTGTGTATATCTTGAGACTATCATATATGCATATTATGGAAGTTGCACACAACTTTTGTATATATGTAGCTTCTATATATGTGCATATATGGAAGTTACACATATATGGAGGATACGAAAATATACATAAGTTGTACATATACAAAACATATGCACATATACACAAGTTACACATATATGGAAGTTATGAACATATATAGAAGTGCATATACAAAAGATATGTACTTCTTCCAGCATATATGTGCATATACCGTATATGCACAAATTCCATATATGCACATATACAAAGGTTGTGCACAACTTCAACCTCCATATACACACACCTTTTATATGTGTAACTTCCATATATGTGCGTATCTTTTGTATATGTGCATGCTAAACATAGTTAATAGTTACGTATGAAAATGATACTTTAAGGAGTTGTTAAATTGACAACTAGGGACAAACTCCATGTGGGTCAGCTTATTTATGGTAGATGATATTTTTATTGGATCCCTCTCATCGAGAGGTGTAGGATTGATCCTAATATCATCCGATTCTGATAAGTATTTATGGAGATATGAATTTATTTTGATTATGTAATTATCATCAAGCCGACCAGCTCTTATGTAGGCTCTAGAAGCCCAAACGTCATGTCTATTCAACCCATGTGTTTTTGGTATAAATAGTTGAGGATTTCATGTCATTTACACACATTCTTGAGTGATCTCCTCCTCTCCACGTCTTGGGTTTTTGGAGGAGTGAGACACCAAGAGTAGTATGCTGGCCTTATGGTGACGCCCTAGCCACAGGTCGATCTATGTAGCAAACAGAGACACCTATACGTTGTCAAATGGAGATATCTCATACCCTAGAATGGAAGACCTTATACACAATTATGGAGACCCAGCCACAGTCATAAAGGATCTCAACGCGGTAATTGAAGCTATCTTACACGTTGTTCTTGAAGACTTCTTGTACGTTGTTCACAAGTCTTCTCATACGTTGTTCTGCTCCTGGAAACATATATACACACACAGTGAATCTGGTAGCGTGGTTACACAAGGCACGCAGTGAATCTGGTAGCATGGTTATACATGGAGACAGAGTCTATATATGGAGCCGCAACAAATACCCTAAGCCACAGATACTGGATAATCATACACATAATATAAATGTTGGACGCTGGGCAAACGCTGGACAGTCTTACATATACGCTAGACAATTTAATATACAGTTTGTAAACGCTGGACAGTTCTTACATATATGCTGGACAGTTTAATATACAATTTGTAAACGTTGTACAGTTCTTACATATATGCTGGATAGTTTAATATATAGTTTGTAAACGCTGGACAATTCTTACATATACACTGGACAATTTTTACATATATGCTAGACACTTTATAAACGTGTTTGTAAACGTTGGACAACCTTAACATATGCAGCACAGTGATGTACGTAGTGATAAATTCGTTGTCTAGAATTTGAATATAATACGTTGTCAAGAAGTTGAGTATGAAAGCACCTAATGCACTGTCCAGAAGTTTAATATGGATGCACATAATACACTGTCCAGAAGTTGAATATAATACCTGTCCAGAAGTTTTATGCGGAGGCCCTAATACGCTGATCCGTAGACTTATACTCAGGCCCTCATATGCAGCCTAATGCAGTCCATCTTCGCTGGCCTGAGGCACTAACCATAGATAAGAGAGGTCTAATATGCACTCCCAAAATAGTCACTATCACAGCTAATCAAAGCCTATTGACAGCAAGAAGGAAAGTTCGAATTGTTGTAGGTAACAACACTATCATAGAGACAGGACTATTTGTATATTCTTTTGTGACTGCATGAAGTTGTTCTCTTCTTGCAGGAGAACCAAGTTAGAGGAGCTAAGGGATAGATCTGTTGGGATCTCGTTGGAAGCACAAGAAGCAAATATTATGTTGCCTGGAAGCCACAGAAAGACTGTGTGTTAGGCCGCAGGCCATAACACTACAATCTAGGATTATGCATGAGTTTTGAGGACTTGTACATATGCCCAAATCAATAGCATATCCAGAGTAGTGTCCTAGTTTGTTTAAAGGATTGTTTCAATAGTGCTTGGTGCCCTAACTAGTCATCATGATGACAACTGCAAAATATGTACAACATGATGATGGAGGGCAGTAAAGTTGTGTACAACAACTCAGCAATAGAACAATGTGATGCAGCTTGGACAGCATGAAGCTTGGCAAGATCATGGACAGCACAGTGATCATGAGCAGCATGAAGATGCATGATGCAGCATGATGATGCTACATGGTAAGGTGCAACAGATGAACAAAATGGATAGGTGAAGTCGTCACCTAGGAGATTCAGCTGAAGCAGGATGTCTTCAACTGATCTCATCATTATAGTGCTCAAATCTAGATAAGTCAAAGTGTTGACTTTTGTTGTATATGTATTATCTCTCTCTCTCTTTCTCTATTGAACTTTGAAGATAAAAGAAGATTTGATCAAAGGGTTTCCCCACACATTGTGGGGTTTGTCCCTGGCTCGCGCCATATCTTGTGTCCTCTTGTCTTGGCTTGTCTTCTATGTTTTATATTTATGTTCTATCTGCAATTTATCTTAATGCTGATATGATTGCTAACTGTGAAAATTTAAATAAATTTCTCTAGCATAGAACATACCTAAACTTAACATGGTATCAGAGCTAAGGTGAAGACAATGCCCAAGCAAGAGTGAAAGAACAATCACCGAAAACAGTTGGGACAAGACAGAAGGATTAATGGGTTCCTCATAATTCACCTAGGGTGAAGTCGAAGCAGAGAATGTTATCAGAATGGCATAGCAGAATTTTTTGATGGCCCATTTAAAGATCACTTCATTGAGAAGTTCGGATCTAAGGGTGGAAGGAAAGGCGGATACCTTATTGAAATAAGTTCGACCGTTATGCGAAGGAGTGTTCGAATGGCAGAGACACATCTCTTGATGAAGATAACAATCATTCCTGGGACATCTTCAATTTTCAATGGAATGATTGGTAATGTAGGTCATCAAGGAAATGGTCAACTCTTCCACGAAAGCAAGGAACCCCAGAATCTCTTTATGTACCTGATCGCAAGAAGAACCTGATGTCCATCTTGGAATTGGAAGTCAAAGGTTTCAAGATGGCACTTATCGATGGAAGGTACGTGTTTGAAAATAGATCTTTCAAAGATGTTTTTGAGTTCAGGGTTGTATCAAGTTGTAGGAATTCCATTAGGGACCATGTCCATTGATTCAACACTGGAGATCTGTGAGTCAGATGGTGACTAGGATGCATGAATTCAAAAAGGAGCATGAAGGTACATGTGTAAAATATACCAAAGGAAAATATTATAAGGGGACCATTCCCCTCATGCAACAGGTCCACAGGCTTGGAACAACCCGAGGAGTTTAAGACTCATGATCGAGAATCTCATGTATACAGGTGGAAGAAAGCCCTCTATGGCTTGAAGCAAAACACCTCGGGCGTAGTATGAGAGGATTGATAGCTATTTAATGCAGCTGAGATTCACTAGGAGTGAAACCAATCCAAACCATTACTCGAAGGTTGTGGATGATAAATCTCTCGTACCGGCACCTGTGTCTGACAGGTGCAGACCCTCTCATTTATAGGAGACAGAGGGAGTTGGATTTTGAATGTGGAAAGATAAGTTGCAAGCCTGTGACTACCTCAAGGATCTTAACTTTCAAGAAGTTATATGGTAGTGATGTCAGAATTGATTTGGGAAATGCCTCTAAGTTTCATAAACTCATTCGCATTGATGTTCTTGGAGAGCCTATATCCGGACATATGTGTTGTAGCTAGCATGGTGAGCTCATATTTGGTTGAGCCTCACTGGATTGGTGCTAAGAGTCTTCTGAGATATCTTCAAGGCACAATCTCTCATGGATTGAGATACACTGCTGGAAATATGAAACCACATGATTATTCGAATGATGAGTGGGCAGGCAATGTGGAGGATCACTAGAGCACTTCTCAATGCTATTTCTTTTTGGAATCTACCTTGATATCCTAGATCAGCAGGAAGCAGAAGTCTGTGACTCTGAGCACCACCAAGGCATAATACATTGCTGCTAGTATGGCCTTCTGTGAGGCAGTCTGGTTGTTGAAGCTCTTCAGTGAGCAGTTTATACACATGATGAATACCACTGTTATTCTCTGTGACAACAAGAGGTGGGATTCGATTATTGAAAAATCCCATATTCAACGATTGCTCTAGCAGGTATACATCAGATACTGCCTTATCTGGGATATGGTAAGTCGATGAGCAAGGAGGCTCCATTGCATTAAGATGATGTACAGGTCGATACACCTTGTCAAAGCCCCGAGGAAAGATCTAATCTGTGATTTTCCCAAACGACTTGGAGTCGTCAAGAAACCCTTGTATAAGGGTCCTGCATGTTGCATACATTGAGCTCTGGGAGCTCTGAGGGCTTGCGGTTCTTACTGGAACAACATACGACCACAGGGCGACTCACCCTCCCCTGGTGGTGTGCACAGGAACAAGATGATTCGCTCTCTTGTGGGATAAGATGATTCGCTCTCTTGTGGAACAGGATGATTCGCTCTCTTGTGTAGCAGGATGATTAGTTCTCCTGTGAGGCCTGGATTGATGTGTTCTCCATGGTGGCTTGGATTGATGTGTTCTCCATGGTGATTGTAGTAGGATTGATGTGTTCTCCTGTGAGGACAGGATTGATTAAGTTCTCCTGTCGAGGCATCCTACCCATGCAGTCTGGGACTCATGGGGAGTACCTCTCATTTGATCAATGAGCAGGGAAATGAAGTTAGGGACCATAGTAGTACCGATGGACGCATTGTTGTATCTACCGTACTCCCTACGCTAGGATGACCTCAATTGATCTGGGACCAATGATACTGGTCTGGGACCAGTTGTAGGAGTTGTACATACTATGACACTGACTTCGGGTCGGCTGAGATTGGTCTGGGATCAGTAGTACATACTCCGAGACTGACTTTGTGTCAGTGTAGGACTGGTCTGGGACCAGTGAGAGACGTACATACTATGACGTTAACTTCGGTTCGGTTGAGACTGGTCTGGGACCAATAGTACATTCTCTAAGCCTGCGATACTAGTCTAGGACCAGTGGTAGGAGTTGTACATACTATGACACTGACTTCGGGTCGATTGAGACTAGTCTGGGACCAGTGGTACATACTCCGAGACTGACTTCATGTCAATGCAGTACTGGTTTGGGACCAGTGATAGTGGTACACACTATGACGCTGACTTCGGGTCGATTGAGACTGGCCTGAGACTAGTGGTACACTCTCTGAGACTGTGATATTGGTTTAGGATCAGTGGTAGGAGTGGTACTTACTGTGAAGCTGACTTCGGGTCGGTTGAGACTAGTCTGGGACCAGTGGTACGCACTCTGAGTCTGACTTCGGGTCAGTGGAGAATGATATGACTCATTCTCGATTAATTCTTCTTCTTCATAGTTCAGCAGAGCTTAGCAGAGCCAGCTGAGTCAGCAAAGCTGAGCAGAGCTAGCAGAGCTGGGCCGAGAAGTACAGGGCACTGAGGGCAGAGATAGTATAGTCAGACTTATGGATCACCGAATGGAGTTATCCCTAGTTGAGAGGGAGTGTTAAATTGGAAACTAGGGCCAAACTCCACGTGGGTCGGCTTATTTATGGCAGATGATATTTTTATTGGATCCCTCTCATTGAGAGGTGTAGGATTGATCCTAAGATCATCCGATTTCGATAAATATTTATGGAGATATGAGTTTATTTTGATTATGTAATTATCATCAAGCCGACCAGCTCTTATGTAGGCTCTAGAAGCCCAAACGTCAAGTCTATTCAACCCATGCGTTTTTGGTATAAATAGTTGAGGATTTCATGTCATTTACACACATTCTTGAGTGATCTCCTCCTCTCCACATCTTGGGTTTTTGGAGGAGTGAGACACCAAGAGTAGTATGCTAGTCTTATGGTGATGCCCTAGCCGTAGGTCAATCTATGTAGCAAACAAAAAGACACCTATATGTTTTCAAATGGAGATGTCTCATACGCTAGAATGGAAGACCTTATACATAATTATGGATACCCAGCCGCAATCATAAAGGATATCAACGCAATAATTGAAGCTATCTTACACGTTGTTCTTGAAGACTTCTTGTACATTGTTCACAAGTCTTCTCATATACTCTTGCAAAAATATATGTTTCTGCTCCTGGAAACATATATACACACACAGTGAATCTGGTGGCGTGGTTACACAAGGCACGCAGTGAATCTGGTAGCATGGTTATACATGGAGACATAGTCTATATATGGAGCCGCAACAAATACCCTAAGCTGCAGACACTGGATAGTCATACACATAATATAAATGCTGGATGCTGGGAAAATGCTGGACAGTCTTACATATACGTTGGACAGTTTACTATACAGTTTGTAAATGTTGGACAGTTCTTACATATACGCTGGACAGTTTAATATACAGTTTGTAAAAACTGGACAATTCTTACATATACGCTGGACAGTTTAATATATAGTTTGTAAACGTTGGACAATTCTTACATATACGCTGGACAATTTTTACATATATGCTGGAAAGTTTATAAACGTGTTTGTAAACGTTGGACAACCTTAACATATGCAGCACAGTGATGTACGTAGTGATAAATACGCTGTCCAGAAGTTGATTATAATACGCTGTCAAGAAGTTGAGTATGAAAGCACCTAATGCGCTGTCCAGAAGTTTAATATGGATGCACATAATACGCTTTCCAGAAGCTGAATATAATACGCTGTCCAGAAGTTGAATATGGATGCACCTATTACACTGTCCAGAAGTTTTATGTGCAGACCCTAATACGTTGACCTGTAGACTTATACTCAGGTCCTCATACGCAGCCTAATGCAGTCCATCTTCGCTGGCCTGAGGCCCTAACCACAGATAAGTGAGGTCTAATATGCACTCCCAAAATAGTCACTATCACATTTAATTGAAGCCTGTTTACAACAAGAAGGAAAGTTCAAATTGTTGTAGGTAACAACACTGTCATAGAGACATGACTGTTTGTATATTCTTTTGTGACTGCATGAAGTTGTTCTCTTCTTGTAGGAGAACCAAGTTAGAGGAGCTAAGGGATAGATCTGTTGGGATCTCGTTGGAAGCACAAGAAGTAAAGGTTATGTTGCCTGGGAGCCAAAGAAAGATTGTGTATTAGGCCGCAGGCCATAGCACTACAGTCTAGGATTGTGCATGAGTTTTGGGACTTGTACATATGCCCAAATCAGTAGCATATCCAGAGTAGTGTCCTAGTTTGTTTAAAGGACTGTTTCAATAGTGCTTGGGACCCTAACCAGTCATCATGATGATAGCTGCAAAATATATACAGCATGATGATGGAGGGCAATAAAGTTGTGTACAACAACTTAGCAATAGAACAGTGTGATGCAGCTTGGACAACATGAAGCTTGGCGAGATCATGGGCAGCACAGTGATCATGAGCAGCATGAAGATGCATGATGCAACATGATGATGCTACATGGTAAGGTGTAGTAGATGAACAAAATGGATAGGTGAATTCGTCACCTAGGAGATTCAGTTGAAGCAGAATGTCTTCAACTGATCTCATCATTATAGTGCTCAGATCCAGATAAGTCAAAGTGTTGACTTTTGTTGTATATGTATTATCTCTCTCTCTCTTTCTCTGCTGAACTTTGAAGATAAAAGAATATTTGATCAAAGGGTTTCCCCACACGTTGTGGGGTTTGTCCCTGGCTCGCGCCATATCTTGTGTCCTCTTGTCTTGGTTTGTCTTCTACGTTTTATATTTATGTTCTATCTGCAGTTTATCTTAATGCTGATATGATTGCTAACTGTGAAAATTTAAATAAATTGCTCTAGCATAGAACATACCTAAACTTAACAGGAGTTTATTGTGTTAAAAAAATTTGGTCTTTTGATACAATGTATATGATGGATAACTAATTGAAATAATGTATCTGGAGGTACAAAATATCCCAAAAGAAAGTTTTTGTTCCTTGACTTGGGAAAATCACTTGAAGTCGTTGGTTTTTTATTTCCAAAGTATACAATATGAATAATATTGCATAATAAGTATCTGTAGACCTGTAGTTTTGAAAATTTCACATCAAATCATCGAATAAAGATTATTCAACGATTTGATGTGTAATCTTCAAAACTATAGGTCTACAAATACTTATTATGCAATACTAGTCATATCGCATATAATGGAAATAAAACACCAATGACTTCAATTGAGTTTCCTAAGTCAAGGAACAAAAACTCTCTTTCGAGATATTTTGTACCTTCAAATAAATTAGTTCAATTAGTTATCTATCATATACAGTGTATCAAAAGGCCGAAATATTTGAACATAATAAACTCGCTAAAGTTTCATTTTAATGCGTAAATATTAACTAAGTTCAGTATGTGCATATACAAAATATATGCACATATATAGAGGATGTGTATATATGAAGGTGCACAACATGTATATATACACATATACGGTAGATGCACATATACAAAAGTTGTGCATATATATATTCCGTATATGCACAACTTCTATATATGTTCATATGTTCCGTATATTCACATATCTTCTATATATGTACAACTTATGTATAATCGCATATCCTCCATATATGCGCAACTTCCATATATGCACATATATAAAAGTTGTGCACAACTTCATTAATATGTATATACAATAATCTTTAGATATACATAGCTTCTGTATATTCGTATATTGTAAATGCACATATTTTCTGTATATGCACAACTTCCGTATATGTGCATATATTTGGTATATGTGTAACTTTTCTATATACACATCTATTGTATATGTGTAACTCCCAAATATGAACATATATAGAAGATATGCACATATACGAAAGAAAGTCATGTATGAAAGATTTGTGCATATGTGGAAGACATGTGCATATATGAAAGATGTGCATATACGAAAGTTACAAAACTTTTATATATGCACATCTTTTGTATCATATCTTTCATATATGAAAAGCTTCCATATATACGCATATCTGTCATATATTCACAAGTTTCATATATGTACATATATGAAAGTTGCACATATATGGAAGATATGTTAATATACGAAAGTTATGCATATACAAAGGCTACGGATATATAGAGGTTGAAGTTGTGCACAACTTCTACATATGCGTAGCTTCTGTATATGCACATATATGTAAGATGCACATATGCATAATTTATGCGCAATTTCAGCCATTGTATATGGATAATCTATATATATGTGCAATTTTCATATATGTGCAACATTCATATATGCACATATTTATTTGTGCATATAAAAAAGATGCACATATAAAAAAGCTAAGCCTATACAGAGGTTGAAGTCCTCCACATATACAAGAGTTGTGCATATACATAAACATTGCATAACTTCCATAATATCCATATATGACAACCTCAATATCTTCACAACTTCCTTATATGCACACATCTTCTGTATATGGACAATTTCCGTATATGCATAACTTATGTATTTGTTCATCTACCATATATGTGCAACTTATATATATGCACATATACAAAATTTGTGCATATATGGAAGACATATGCATATACAAAAGTCACACAATTTCTATATATGTGCATTTTCTGTATCATATATCTTCGAATCCCTAAGATGAGGAGCTAATCTAACCAACACCGAACAAGAAACTGGAATATAGGCATCCTAACAACTTGCCTCTAAAAGTGAGGAAACTGATTCATTTGTGCTCAAAATGACTTTCACTCTAATGAATCTACCCTCTACTAATAATTATCCACCATATTTACAATCCAAGTCATCATTTACAATAGTAAAACATCCTCCATGAGAGAAAATCCATGAACACAGTCAAAACACAGAAAAATGGCCATCATGTGCAAAATTTGCCCTACGCACAGTGCCACTGGCCCAACGCGCAATGCAACTTTCAGGTCATTTTTGGAAGCCTTCCCGGAATCCAAATTGATCTCATGATAGCTAATTGAAAAGATATTCAAGTTTACTTTCCAAAACACCTAAAATTTCTTCATTTGAAGCTCATTTGACCCCTCAAAAATTGATTCTCCCAAGACTACTTCCGTGTGTCCAAAAATGGCAGAAAGGTTATTTTTAGGGTGTTTTTTGACCTTTTGGTGGACCAGTTCTGCCCCAAAAACCTAGAAAATCCATAGGGTGCATGTACTCATCACTCTAAATCCATAAATGCAAAGCATTTGTCCATTGGGTGCCCCTAGGAAAATCTGAGCCATATTTTCTGTGTGTGCAATTTCCAAAATTTACAAAAAATAAAATCTCCTCCAAACCGGATCAAAATTGGTGAGCAGCACCATCATCAAGCATCTTGATGAGCCAAGGAAGCTTCAGCAAGAAATCGAAGCCTATCATCCTCTTTTTTTACCTTTAGAGTCCACCTTAGCCTAGCTTTCATCTGTTTGACCCTCATGTTGCAAATTTTGTTTCAGGTCCTGTAATGGTAGGTCATGTGCCTGATCATCTGGTTGTCCCTATTGGCCTTTTGCAACAGCTTCTCTAGGTGCAAATTGACTCTCTCAAGCCAAGTCTCTCTATCATCCTCAATTTCCTTCTCAATAGCATACAAAGTGGTTGGTGCCTCCTTGTCACCTTGTTGTTTTACGTTGAGAAGTTCTAGCTCCATGAGGACCTGCTTGTCACTCAACTGCTTGTTCTCTTGTTCCAAATATGTGATGACATACTTGGCTCTCTCCAAATTGTCCATCAATTTTTGGACTTGAGCCTCCCTTTCCTGTATGATGATGTCCTTTATTGTTTCTTCATCCTAAGCCTCTATGTCAATTGTTTCCATGCCATGATGAGTATAATGTTGTGCTGGCTCATCATTCTCTGTCAAATCAAAGTCTCTCTCTTCTTCATCATCATCAAAACTTTCCTCCAGCATCTTTTATTTCCCTTTGTGCAGCTGCCACACCTGTACCTATTGTGTTGATGAAGAAGGCAAAGCCCCTTCCACATCTTGTGGAGCAAGCATTTGCCTATGAGTTGATGAAAAGGCAAGGTCCCTTCCACATCCTGTGGAGCTAACACTTGCCTATTAGCTACAAACAAGCTCCTTGTGTCCCTTTGATATGTCATGTAGGTCTCGGGCACCTCAGTAGCTCTAGTCTCTTTGGCCTTCTCATCTGTCTTCACCTGAGCACTGCTAGAAGGTCCTCCTCATTCTTGAGACACTGGTGGAGGAATTTGAGGACCCCTGAAGATGTCATGAGCAATAAATGTCTCCCAAGAGATGTTGAGGAGGCTAAGATGATGAAGCACAATCATCTTGATCAAGGAATAATGATAAAGACTACTCATCTGCTGAGGGTATGGCCTTTGTTTCACAAAGTGGGTCATCTTCTCAATATTCCTGAACAAGAAATAAGGGAGGTTTAACATCCTCGCCCTGGTAAAATGCATGAGAAGCCTGATGTGATAGGTGCAGAGCCTGGAAAATCTGCCCTCACAAGTGAAATATTTCATGATGATTTTCATCATGGGAGCATAATTGTCTTCAAGGAACCTGAAAGGAAAAATCCTTTTTGCTTCATTTCTGTACCTAGGTTTGATGTAAGGCTCATAATAGTGTTCATCTAGGTCTTGTGCCTTATACCATTTCTCTCCCACATTTGGAATCCTGGTCGCATCTGCAATAATGGAAGGTGAAACTACAAATGTCACCCTAGCAAGAGTCACCTTGTTGTCCTAAGGATGGGCTACAAAAAGCCTGGTGAGCTCAGGATGGTGTTGAACTCTCTCTACCTGCTCATAGAACTCATAGCACCCTAGATGTCTGAAACAAGTGACAACCAACTGAGAGGCCTGAAATTCTTTGAGGTTTAATGGCTCTTCCCTAATAATTCTGCCTCCCTTGTGTGGTTTTCTCTAATGTCGAGGTTTATCTGTCAAACTATCACTACCGATGTTTTCCTCCTCCTCATAGTCTCTGTCTTCTCTGTCCATGTTTGCAAAGTTTGAGGCTGTGCACTTCTAGAAAAAGGGATGAAGGGAATGCGTAAGAGTGATTTAGGAGTGGGGGAATGGGAAATGACCTTGTGAGGTATTTTGGTGGGCTAGAAATTGAAGGGGAGGGTGTGAATCATGAAAATGGGGGAGAGGGGCTTAGGTCCTTTTTTGAAACATAACTTGTGGGATGAAGGATGAAGGGGTATAGAATGTTATGGAGTGATATAGGGAAGGGGTTTAGGGTTTTAGTGATAGGTGGTGGGAAAAATAGAGGGGATTAGGGTTTCTAAAATGTAATTGAGGGAGAAACTAGGGTTTCATATTTGTCATGGTAAATTACTTCAAACACTTCAATTGCAACTTCAGTGATGAGGTATAGTGATAGAACTTACTTTTTTGAGAGAGGAGAGGGTGCTTTTGGAAGTTTTTATGAAGTTGGAGGCTTTTTTGGTCTTTACTGCTCGCTTGCTACAGGTGCACAGCACCCTCCTGAACGCGCAGCGCAATGTTATTTTTCACTGCCGAAAACGACCTACGTGCAGCACCACCTCCTGAATGTGCAACGCCACTTCCACTGCCTGAAACGCGCAACGCCAAACTCTAGAAGCGTAGTGCCACTCCTCCAGAAGTGCAACACCACTCCTCCTTGGCTGAAAACTCACTCAACCTCTCCTCTTTTCTTCACTTTTTGACTCCTTCTTTACCAAATGAGAATGATGAACTTGAAAATGAAATGTGACACCTTATATAGGAGTAGATTTTGAGTTCTCACTAGAAAAGTCCACTTTCTAATGTTTCTTGACCTTTTTCAAATCTTTGTTTTTAATGCCTTCCCTTCTTTGTTCCTTTTCAGGTGGATGATGCTCAACTTGAACTGTTTTTTGTAGTGTTTCTTTGTCTTGTAGTAAGGAGAGATGCATTGGTGCAGTCGGGATCATTTATTACATAAAGTGACTTAAAATTACATAAGAAATACAAATTAACTCAAAATACTCTGTTTTCACCTCAAAAACATGTTTTTTGAGGTGAAAATTACATTAGTTAAAAAGATAATTATATATAGTGACTATGACTTACAAGCCATCATGCTTGATTTATTTATCATCCTCATACCCTTGTTGCCTTTTATTTACACCTTTAAATCATGCCCTTGACCTTGGAAATGAAACCCTAAGACCTAATGAAAACAGGCCCTATGACCTATTGAAAACATGGTTGCGAATTGACCATGAAACCATAACTCAAGACAACCTGAAGAAGGGTCAGCAAGTATACTTTATGAGGGAGAAATTAGATTTTCTGAAGAGAAGACAACCATCAGTGGATCAGTTTGACATGACCTAATGAAATGATGTAAAAATTTTAGTATGGGACCACTAAAATGAAAATGCAAAGAGCAAATTTGATCCCTGATGGAAGTATGCAAATATTGACACTAACAAGTTGCTCAGGAACATGTGCAAAAGGTATTAACCCAAAAATTATAAAGTGAGATACATTTACCATTTTACCATCCCATGCTTATTGAGGTATTGTATCTTAGACACTAGTTGTTGGAGATCTATTGAGAACACATACTACATTTGAAACTGCTTCAGCCCAATAGTTATTTGACGAATTCTTCTCACGAAGCATACATTTGGTTGTGTTCATGATTGACCGGTTTTTCCTTTCTGCCACTCCATTATGTTGTGGATTATTTCTTTTTGTGTTATGCATAATGATTCCTTCTTGTTGAAAAAAATCTTTGAAGTCATTAGAACTATATTCTCCTCCTTTGTCTGACTTGGGGACTTTTAAAGGCTTTCCACTTTGCTTTTCTACTTTTTCTTTAAATTATTTGAACCTTGAGAATGTATCTAATTTATTTTTGAGAAAATAAACCCATATATTCCTGTTATAATCATCAATTAAGGTCAGAAAATAAAGACTACCACCAATGGATTGTGTTTGCATTCAGCCACATATATTTGTATAGACTAGCTCTAAAGGTTATTTTTATCTAGAGGAAGATGTCGGAAAGTTATCTCCTTTATGCTTTGCTAGAATACAAATTTCACAATTACAGTTTTTTTCATTCATAGCAGGGAGACCAATGACCATTGAATGTTTCTGAAGCAGACTTAGACTCTTGAATGGGATATAACCATACCTAGAATGCCATAACTAAGACTAATATATTCTCGACACATTGTGGGAAAAACACTGTGAGACATTTCGACTTCCAAGAGTGAAGGGAAATATATTATTCTTGGGTTTTTCAACATTTTCTATCAGTCTTCTATTGGGAGGTTTGTCATATATATAAAATGTGTTCCCTTGGAATATTACATCATAAGCATGTTGTATCAATTGACCTACACTAATAAGCTTCTGCTTCAGATGTGGAACATAATAAACATCAGGTATGTATTTATGTTGATTTTGTTTAGTTAGAATAGGGACAGTGCCTTTTCCTTCAACTTTAATAAAAGAACAATCTCCAAGAGTAATGTCTGATGTAATGGAAGCATCAAGATAAGAAAGAAGATTTTTGTTACATGTCATATGATTTCTGCAACCACTGTCCAACAACCAAAGGTTCTTGTTGTGTCTCTCTTCAGAAAGATGACAGGAAAGAAACATTGTTTCAAAGGATTCTCTCTCATTGTTGGACTGAATGAAACATTGTTTCAGAGGATTCTCTTTCATTATTGGAGAGATGGACATTGCCTCTTTGTTGATCTGAATATTTCTTTCTTCATTCATGTTCATAATTCCCAAATCTTTTGCAGTAATAGCATTGAACATTAGATTTGTTCCATGCTCTACTTCTCTGTGATTGGTTTTGTGAAGGTATCCACTGCTCTACTGCATTATGATGTTCTAATCTACCTTTGCCTTAGCCTCTGCCTCATTTGTTGTCGCCTCTATATCATTTGCATCTACCATTGCCAAGATATAGTTGTGCCTTGAAAGCTTGTTCCGTAAAATCTGCTGCCAAGTCGAGTCTTATTTTGTGTACCAGAAGTGATCCAGTCAACTGTTCTACTAATAAAGTTGTAAAATCTTTGTATTCCAAAAAGGTTGTTACAATAATGTCATATTTCTTGGACAAGCTTCAAAGGAAATTTTCAACAACTTTCTTATTTGTAATGGCTTCATGAATGTGTTTGATCTGGTTGACTATTCGCACGACTCTAACCATAAACTAGTCCATATTATCTATGTCATTCATCTTCAGGGTTTCAAATTGAACTCTCAATGTCGACAATTTAACGGTCTTCACTATATCATTTCCTTGATACATAGCTTTCAATATTTCCCAAGCTTCTTTTGTTGTGGACGCACCAGGTATCTTGTCGAAGATAAAGTCATCGACTGAGTTCTATATCCAACATTTGGCTCTATGCTCTTTCTTTCTGAGTTCAATAGTTGTATTCCTTTGATTTTTTGGTCATGGTCACCTATACTTCCTGGGTCGGTTATACATGAGCATTCTGAAGTGTGTCCCAACGCTCTTGGGCTTGCAGAAATGTCTTCATTCTTAAGGACCAAAACTCTAAAATTTTGCCAAACAGAGTTGGGGTTTGTGGCAAAGCGTTGGAGGAAGGCATTTTAAAATATGTATGTGCGCACAATCTTATAATCTCTTTTTTAAGACTTTAAAAAATATCTTCAACAAAAAAAAATGCAGCGCCTTTTTTTTTATAACAATTTCAAGTTTCTGTTTTTTATTATTATTATTTTAAAGAAATAAACCCCTTTTTTAATCAACTATTCCTCCTTTCAAATGAAACTTTTGAAAATAACAAACCCCCTCTTGAAAATCTCCTTTCTCACCTTTCAAAAAAATCCCTTTTAAGGTGATGAAATAAATGTATTTTTTTAATAAAGACTCCTTTTAATGTGATCTCATTAAAAAGGAGAACTTAAAAAAAAGTATGACATCTGACAACCTTTACCCTTATAATAACAATACCATACCATGAATCTTCACGGATTCCCTTCATTTGACCTTCGCGCAAAGACGTGGAAAAATACACTACAACAAAACTTTGTGATTAGCGTCCCTTTTTGCTGCCTTTTTTGCATCTAGACCCATTTTTGGTGCTATTTGCGTCCATTTGTAAAATATAGTGCAAACCTTGATGCAAAATTTGCATTAGCTTTTGCATCAAGTCTTGCACCAACTTTAGCACCAGGTGTTTCACCAAGTTTTGCATAAGGTTTGGTGTCAATTTTTGTGCCATCCTTTGCACCAAGTTTTGTGTCAGATTTTGTGTTGAGTTTGGAACCTAATTTTGTTTCACCTACTTTTGTATCCTCTATTGCATCAAAATTTTGTGTCTACACTTGCATCAACTTTTGCATCCTCTTTTGCATCCATTTTTGCATCAATTTTTTGCATTCCCCTTTGTGTCAAGTTTTGTGTCGAGGTTTGTGTCCAGTTTTTCATCTACTTTTGTTGCAACCACTTTTTCATCCACAATTACATCCATTATTGTGTCCAATAGTGCATCCACTTTTGTTGTGCCACAATTTGCGCCTAGTTTGGCACCTGCCCTTGCACCCACTTTTGCATCCTCATTTGCATCTAAGTTTTCATTGACTTTTGCATCTATTTTGAATCCTTTTTTGTATCCACTTTTGCGTTAGGTTTTGCATCTCATGTTGCAACTACTTTTCCATCCAAATTTTCATCCACTGTTGCACCCATGTTTATGTCCACTTTTGCATCCCTTTTTTGCATCTTCTTTTGCTTCTTTTTTTTCACCTTTCATTGTATCCACTTTTGCATGCACTTTTGTTGCACCACAATTTGCATCATGTTTTTCACCTAATGTTGTACCCACGTTTGCTTCCTCTTTTGCAAACACATTTGCATCCTTTTTTGCATCCAAATTCGCATCAAATATTGCATGTCTTTTTGCATCCACTTTCGTGTCGGGTTTTATGCATCAGGCTTTGCATCTCATTTTGTATCTACTTTTACATCTACTTCTGTTGCATCCAATTTTGTGTCCATTATTATGCCTATGTGTACATCCACTTTGGCATCCCTTTTTGCATCTTATTTTACATCCAAGTTTGCATATTTTTTTGTTTGTTTGTTGTTGCATCAAATTTTTCATCCACTTTTGTTTTGTCACAAATTGTGCCATGTTTTTCACCTATAATTGCACCCACATTTGCATCCTCTTTTGTGTCCAATTTTACATCAAGTATTGTGTATGTTTTTGCATCCCCTTTTGCATCAACTTTTATGTCATATTTTTCATCTCTTTTTGCATCTAATTTTGTGTCCACTGTTGCACCCATGTTTGTGTGATAGAGGGGATCAAAAATATGCTCAAAAATAAAATTGATCAAAATCACTCAAAACCAGTGCCAAATCGTAGTGTTTATTGTTTTGATTCCAACGCCACTTGAATCGCCTCAATCTGACATCGTATGCTAAAGTTATTGCGTTATGAAGTTTTTGGCAACCAACTAAAACTTCACTTGTAGGGTTGACTAGGTTGCTAATTGGGCAGGTCGTATGATGATGTCATTAGCTGATTGTGCAGGGTATAATTTCTGATGGGTCAATCCTGTGCTGACACGTGGTGGGGTCATACAAGTTTGGTTGGTATTTTGTGATTGGTTGTTGAAGTGGTCCAATTACAAGGCTCCACATGGCCCAATGGGAGGGCACCATATGGCCCTTTGTTATTGGCAAAAAACTTTGTAACAAGGATGAAGCGCTTCGGCAGGGTTCGACCCCTAAACCTCTTGTAGAGCAATACCACAGTTTACCGCCATGTAATGCCAATGGTTCTTAACATGTTTAGAAGCCTAATTTTATTTGAATTAACATTGTTGGCACATTGGGGCAAGGTGGTGGGGCACTTGGCCCCAACCCAGGTTTTATGCACAGATGTGACCAAGAGTGCAACGAAGTGGGGTAAGGTGGGCAGATAGGGCCTGGCCCCTGGTCCTCTCGGCAACAGATATGACCACATGCGGAGCTAGAAAGGGGGGGCAAATAGTTAGCTCGACCCCTAGCAATATTAATGCCACATGACCCACATCGGCATGAAGTGGGAGGTATCGGTTGAGGGGTGAGTTTGTAGCCTGACCCATGGCCACATGGCACCCACGTGCCTAAGATCGGGGCAAAGAAATCAACGATTAAGGCCTATTTGACGCACTTAAACATGCAACATTTATCACTTTTATCGATGGGATTTCCGCCACCCCCACACCAATCTATCGATTCACAGAACTTCCAAAGGCAAGGAGCGATGCCTGGTTAGACAGTTTTGTCAATTTGTAGGACAAATAGTAGGGAAATGGATATTGAGGCCTAACTTGGCCATTTTTCAATCTTTTTGAACTCAAGAAGAGCCTATACAAGGGTTTTTGGATGTTATGGACACAAGGGAAACATTATTTTTGTGATTTGAACATTGTGTGTTGATGTAATTTACATTTTTATCATATAATATAAAGGGCCAACATTGGACGCTGGCCCCGGAGACGTAGCTGAGGAGGGGTGAACTCCATTATCAAATTGTTGTTTGTGTGATGTTGTTCATGGTCTATTTTGCTCTGTTTTATTTCTTCACAACTTAACTAAAAACATTGAGTTTATTGATCAAGTTTTATGTTAGAAGCTTTGTCTTTGTTAGAAGCCCCTAAAAATATTTGATATACATTTGGATCTTCCTTAAATGCTTTAAGGACATCAAACAATTTTGGCCATCCATGGTTATTTTCCAGACCTAAATTGTACATGCAAAGAAGGCTTCAAATCTTCCCATGTAGTTATCCTACCCATGATGCAATATGTTGCAAAGTCTTGTAACTAATTTCTCCACCACAACTTAGTGATCCATGTCATAAGCATAGTTACAACACTCACATTGGCTTCATCTAAACTCCCACTCATCTAATCCAATTATTGTTCCACATCCCAACATAAATTTCCCAATACCTTTACACTTATTGTGCCATCATATAGATCTAGTTCTTTGATTTTAATCCTCAGAGAAGTGTTAGAGATACTTTTCTAACTACCATTTTGAATATAATGATCATGGCATCTTGATCTTGTAACTTTTGTCAAATGATCATCAACTCATTGGAATCTGCATACTTGAATTTGTGTTCTATTCTATCTAACCTATCATCATGTCCCTCTAATGTGTCTTTTAGCTGACTCATGACCCTCTTGACATACACTAAGTGTTACCTCATCTTTGGGTACTTGGGGTCCTTCTCTATATCATTGCCTTGATATTGTGAACCAACCATCTGAACTTGACACTCTAAGAATCCTAGATCCACCCAAGTGTTAACCATATGATAATCTCAATTGATACACCAACTTGTTACACCTAAAATGATACTCCCCTTGAATATCACTAGTCACGGATGTAATGGTAAAAAGTACCTTGCGGTCTCCTCCTATGTTGTATGATAGTAGCACCAAACTGACTTCACATCAACTTCAACACTTAATATCACTTATAGTGATGATGATAATAGTGATGAGTGACCTCTGTCAAAATTGCTTTGATATAGTTGTCATGGATATGACAATGGTGAAGAACACCAAAATATCCTTACTTTAGCTTTGATATCACCTGTTGCGATGTGATAGTGGTGAAGAGCACCAAAATTGTCCTTACTTCGACTCTGATACCACTTATCACAACCCTAAGGAGACTAGCACAAATCAAGGCACATTGTGGATTCCAAGGGTGTGTGGAACCAACGTCATTATGCCCAATGGGTTACCCAAATTGTTAGTATTAAGCTTAGACAATGCTTCATATGAATCCTTACTTAAGTGTCTACGGAAAAATAAGTTGCTTAACCAATTTCAAATATACATTTGCAATAATCTCCATAAGCATGTACATTTGCAAATCTATGTGCAAAACAAAAATATGGAGTTGGTGGCTCATTAACCTAATCCCTAAATCATCATATATTTGATGACAGTTTTATAATGAACAACCGATTAACTCTTTTACATCAAAGAATTATTTTACCAAAACCTCCACATGGGCTCACTATGCCAAACCCCAATTTTTTTGTTAAATCCCCAAAATTTAGGTGTTTACAAACCAAAAATTACATCCTTGAATTTCATCCCCAAAATTTGGCCTATGGTAATGTCCTTTAGCACTTTGGAGACTTACAAATTTATGTCCCCATGAACCCAACCCCATGTGCCTTGCCTTTTCGAGCAAGATCCGACCTACACTAGACTCTTGTCACACTCTTCTTAGCCCTCATCCCGCAATCTCAATTCATCATTCGCTCGGTTAAGTCTCTATTGCATATCATGTTGTGAAAACTCTATTGTGAGTTTTTTCTTTCCACTGAACTCTCCCATAATATGTATGTGTGTGTGTAAGGCAGGCATCCATCCCAACCAACGCATTCGTTTGGTGGAGCACCCCTTTGCTTCCCCTGGCAACATTTATTTTTCTACACATCTCTAGTCGATGCACCATACAACTACTTCTTGCCCGCTTGTTCATTAAGGCCAACACACGCCTCACACTGTGCCAACCAAACACCCCTCGCTTGTTCATTCACGTGTCGTTGTTTTGATATGCCATTGTGTCAGTCACATTACCGTGTCACATGTTTCCACCCATGCCGGCACGATAGTGGAAGCCCAAAATTTGGGTCTCACCCCCAACACGCTTGTTATGCAACATGTCGATCGTAACTCAATCATGGTGCCCAACTCATTTCATGTCGCTCATATTGTCAAGTTGCCATAATGGCGTACAACTTGCTCACTTCCTCAACCATGAATCTATCGAAGTTGTGTGGCCACCCAATATGCGAAAGTGTGCTGCAACATAATATGTCACCTATATGACACTAAGGTGAAGAACCCCTACAAATAACCAAATCAAAGTAATCATCTCCAACATGCTCATGCGCTCATACATCCATAAATATGAAAACATTACATATATTCTCTTAAATTTTTCCAAAACAAAAAAAATAAAATTTAAAAAACAATCTAGGTCTTTATCTCTTTTCTATGTCTTTTCATATATATAAATTTTTTAAAAATAATTTAATTACTTATTTATAAACTATAATTTATTCTTTTCAAATATTTATTTAAAATTTATATAATATATATACATCATTTATTTATAAAAATAAAATTACAAAATTATTAAGTAAAAATCACAATTGCACCGTCCATCACACTTTTCCCGAATAAACAATAAAAATAAGAATTAAAAAACAATCTTTACAGTTCTCCCAAAATAAGTAAGATTTCTTGAACAATCTTGCTCCCTTCTCTTTTATATATGTTGACTTTTTTTGCTTGTTTCATGTGGGAAAACATTATTTCACCTTTTTTAATTGATCTTTTTATTTTTATTTGGAAAAATATGTTCATAAAAGTTATAATTTTATTTTTATGTTTAATTTAAGTAGTTGAGAAAATTATTTATAATATTTTCAAAAAGATGTATAATAAAATTAAAAGCATAAAAACTTCATTCAAACCCTGGCTCCTTGCTATTGCTAATTCATTTAGATTTAAAAAAATTAAGAGAAAAATGTTAATAAATCTCAAAATTATTAGCGTAGTATTGATATACAACAACATTATGTAAACAAAATTTATTATCTAAAATGATTAGGAAATTTTTATTTTTATTTTTAAATATTGGATTGTTATTATAAATTTATTTTAAATACGAATTTAATACAAGCAAAGAGGGATCCAATTTTTTTAATTGTAAATTTTTTTATAAGTTAATATTAGTTAAATAAAAACATGATAGATCTAGTTTACGGACTACGTGAGCGGGAGCGTGTGACCTAAGAGCGCGAGGATCTGCAGCCGCCGGCGTTCCTCGGCCTCGGCCTTGAGGCCTGCTCGATCTGGGCCTTGGCCGCTACCATGGCCCAACCAGACCTTTCCCAGGGGGACTCTGAGAAAGCCGTCTCAGATCTGGTGAAGTTCCTTCCCCCTCCTCGACCTAAACCTGCAACATCGAAATTTGTCAAGAAACTGGACATACTTCAGGAAGTTCAGCTGCCACCAACCCTTCCTCGAATGGCAGCGTTATCTCTAGCCGAAAAAGGACTCATAGGTCAATTCATGGGCTTATGGCCCTCGCCGAGAACAGTACAAAGATGGGTGGAGAGGAACTGGTTTGATAAGATCCCAGGGAAAATCTCAATTCGATTTTGTGGCAAAGGCTACTATACCTTCCACTTCGAATCCAAAGCGAACAAGGATCTCATCTTTAGAAATGGCCCCTACTTCATGGACTCCCGGTGCCTTTATCTTAACAAATGGACTCCTGATTTTGATCTGGAGCTGGACATTCCCAACGCGGTCCCAGTATGGGTTCGCCTTCCTCACCTGCCTCTGCATTGCTGGGGAGATGACTCGATCAAAGCAATAGGGAATGCGGTAGGGAAATACATCGGAAGAAGCGAACCTAAGGACAACATGCAGGCCTGTGCAAGGATCTGCGTGGAAGTGGATCTAGGAAAAGGATTGTCGGAAGCCATCAAGCTCAAGGTGGATGACTGGAGTCACATACAACAGCTGGACTACGAGCAGATCCCCTTCAAATGCAAGGTATGTAATGAATATGGGCATTTCGCCAATAGGTGTACTAAGGTAACTAATCTTGAAACTGAAGATCAAGGTGGGCATTGGGAGACTATCAAGAAAAAAAAATCAAACCCTCCTTCCAAACCTAATTCAAACCCTGAATTGCCTGGATCATCCTCTCAGCGCCCTCCGTCCCCACCCTCTATCCCTCTAGGCCTATCCCAAGATCCTCCCATTCCATCATCCTCCAACCCATTTCTGGTTCTTGCCACTGAAGACTCTTTGCCAGATCCGCCCTCATCGGATCCTCCAGAACCTCCTTTGATACCCTTGCTCCCCTCTCAACCCTCTATAGAGGCCCCTCCTTCCAAAACCACCAGAAGCTCCTCTAAAGAAATTGGCTCCTCAAGTGACTTCCATAAAAAGCCGGGCCCAGGAAGGAAATCAGCAAAACAACATCGAGAAGAAAGTACTCAGAAGGACATAGCCCTTGGGTTCCAAACTCCAATGGAATCTTTCATAACAGGACATCAGGACAAAGACACAGCAGGGAAAGATCTCGAGAGGCGAGCACCTCCCCGACCGAACGCCTCATGATGAAAGTCCTCTCCTGGAACAGCAGGGGTCTGGGGCACCCCTCCAAAATAACAGCCCTGAGAGACCTTCTTTACAGTGAAAGACCTGAAATTTTGTTGGTCCAAGAGACCAAACAAAATCAACAAGAAATGCAAAATATCATTGATGCTCAAAGGCAATATTTAGGTACTGTTAGTAGCTCCAGAGGAGCATCAAGAGGAATAGTAACTATTTGGAACAACCAGCAATGGAACTGTGATTCAGCCACAATCAATCAAAATTGGATTAGGACCAAATTGGTCAGCAAGAAGGAGAACCGAGATCTCATTATATATAATGTTTACATCCCCAACCAATACAGGGAAAAGGAGCTGTGCTGGAAGGAACTAAAGGAAAATATTGACAGCAAAAACACTTCCAACATCATAATGGCGGGAGACTTCAATCTAATTCTCCATGCGAATGAAAAAAGAGGTGGAAATTTCATGCATGATCCCTTCAGAAGCCAGCTGGAGGAAATAATGCAGGAGAACGAAATTGTGGACATCATCCCTAAAAATCGAAAATACATATGGAGCAACTGCAGACTGGGAGCAGGCAATATTATGGAATGTCTGGATCGATTTTTGGTAAACATCTCTCTTCTATCTTCCTTTGCTGTCTGTTACTCTAATATTCTCAGCTCTTCCACATCTGATCACTATCCCATCCTCCTCACGATGGAACCCCATCACCATCTGGGGTCGATCCCCTTCAAGTACAATCCGCTATGGAGATACAACCCTTCAGCTGGAGCAATTATAGAAACAGTCTGGAAACATCATGTAGAGGGATCATCCAGCTATATTTGGGAGACAAAAATCAAGAACATTAGAAGAGCGCTCAAAGATTGGGCCAAAACTAGTTATTAGGAGCCAAAAGAAACAAAAAAAAAAATAAAGCAAGACTTGGAAGAAGTTCAGACTCAAATAGAAGGACAAGGACTCTCCCAACAATTCAAAACTCAAGAATGGGATCTTCAGGGACAGCTTATGCATATCAGTAGAGAAGAAGAGATCTAATGGAGGATTAAATCTCGGCAATTATGGCTGAAAGAAGGGGATAAAAATACTGCATATTTCCACAAGCAAGCTGTTGCCAGAAGAACAAGGAACAGCGTCAGCGCTATTAATGACAGCGAAGGCAACCAATATAATAATCAAGAAGATATCAAGAAGGCTGCCTCTTCCCACTTTAGGAGTCTTCTAACTGAGAGCCAAGAGGAGGGAGACTATTCAGATCTTCTTCAATATCTTCCTAAAGGCATAACTCAGGAAATAAATAATACATTAAATCGTGAAATTGAAGAGGAAGAGATTAGAAAAGCAATCTAGACATTGCAGCTAGATAAATCGCCTGGGCCTGATGGGTTCCCTATTATCTTTTATAGGGAATATTGGCAGCTGATAAAAAAGGACCTTGCAAAAATGCTAAGAGGGGTACAAAGGAAAGGGAAAATGGGAGGCTTCACCAACTCTACCTTCCTCGCCCTCATCCCCAAAGAAAATCGACCCTCCTCATTCTCCAGATTTTGGCCAATTTCACTATGCAACTCCTCTTACAAGATATTCATGAAAATCATAGCAACAAGACTTAAGCCTCTCCTCCCGTCTTTGATATCTGAGAATCAAGGAGGATTCTTGTCCAATAGACAAATTCATGATTCCATAATCTTGGTCCAAGAAGCCATACATTCCAGTATATTAAGACAAGAGAAAAGATTTGTGCTCAAACTTGTTTTGGCTAATGCCTTTGACCGGGTAAGGCACTCCTATTTGTTTGTTGTCCTAAAAAAAATGGGTTTTGATTCCTTATTTATCAATACCATAGCTGCTTGTATTTCTGGTCCTTGAATATCCCCTTTGATTAATGGTCGCCCCTGTGAAGCCTTCCAGTCTTCTAGAGGACTAAGACAAGGCTGTCCTCTATCCCCTTACCTCTTTATTCTTATCGCAGAGTCTTTCAGCAGAGCCTTGGATCATAACCGAAGAGTCGGCCTCATAACTGGAATTAAATATGGGAATGGAGTAAAGAACATTAACCATTCTCAATTTGTTGACGATACTCTATTGATTGGAGGGGTCTCAAACACCATAGCAAGGCGCTTCAAGAGTCTTCTTGATCAATACATGGACTATTCAGGGGGGGCTGTGAATTTCCTCAAAAGTTGTGTGTATGGTTGGAACATCACCAACCAAACAGCCCACAGCATCACCAACATATTTGGAGTTACTTACAAAATGAAATGGGATCACTTTTCCTACTTAGGGATGCCGGTGAGTTTGGAGCCCTTAAAAGCAGAGACATGGAATGAAATTATAGACAAAGTCAAAAGGAAAGTCCAGCAATGGGGAACACATTGTCTCAATCCAGCAGGCAGACTTATCCTACTTAAATCAGGTATCTCTTCCCTTCCTCTCTACAGATTTACTCTCTACCAAGCTCCTACTATCTTTCACCATAAATT
Organism: Pinus taeda; assembly: GCA_000404065.3. NCBI lineage: Eukaryota > Viridiplantae > Streptophyta > Pinopsida > Pinales > Pinaceae > Pinus > Pinus taeda. The sequence goes on from APFE031170098.1 coordinate 124,488, forward strand.
GGAAGTCGCCCTCCGAGACTTTCTGTGGCAAGGGGGGAAAAAAGAAAAGAATAGATTCAACTTGGTTAACTGGAAGAATGTAATTCAATCCCAGGATAGAGGGGGACTTGGAATAAGAGCCCCAAAAATCCTCAATCTGGCTTTTGGGATCAAAATGACTTGGAGGCTAATCACGGGCCCAACAGCATGGTGGAAACAAGTAATGGAAAGCAAATATCTCAGTAGCTCTAGACAAAGGCTCATTGAGGACAGTATCCCCAATAGGGACTCCTCCAAAATCTGGCAACTATGCAAGAAAGCTGCTTAAATCCTCAAGCAACACACATCGAAGCTCCCTGGAGGAGGGGACAACATCAATTTTGCCACTGACAAGATTATGGGACTTCCTCCTTTGAACACCATTGAAGAAGCTATCCCCATCATTCACCATCTGAACAGTAAAGATATCCATAGGCTTGGGCAAATCTCGAATTGGGACCCAGACTCTCATGCCTAGACGAGCTGGACCTTTCCGAAAATTCCAACATCCCTGGAAGCTAGCTTCAATGCTTTCAAAGCTCACCTTCACAACAGAGCTCCTGTCAAAAAAGATGCAATTGATGGCCTCCGATGGGATCCCTCAGGATCAACCTATACCATAAAGTCAGGCCACCATCATATTTGCAATGGCATCTATCAGACACCCCTGTGGAATCATTGGAAAATAATTTGGAAATCAGAGGTCATACCAAAAATTAAATTCTTCATATGGTTACTGTTGAAAGGCAAAGTCCTTACAGCAGAGAACCTAAGCAAGAGAGGGATCAATGGCCCATCTAGATGTCCCAACTGCTGTACAGCTGAGGAAACAATGTTCCACCTATTCATAGATTGTCCCTTTGGCAGAAGATGTTGGACAAAAATGTCTTCCCTGGGCAATATAGCCTGGAAACCTCAGCAAAACATAGTTGAGGCTATGTATGCGTGGAAGAAAAGCTGCCCTTGGAGAGAAAAGCGGAGCAGGCTTGTGAAACGAGTATGGGGCTCCATCCCACACACTTTGATATGGAGAATATGGTTGTCTAGGAACAAAAAAATCTTCCAAGATAAAGAGCCCAACGTTTGAATTACATGCAACAAAGCACACATTCTGGCTCAGGAGGCAATAGCAGTTAAATACACAGGGAAAATCCAAGCAAATGATTACACAGTGGAGGAAAGAAATGTCATAAGTTACATTCTGGAAAGGCAAGATCAAAAGAAGTGGATCTCAGTGATAGGCAGACCTCAGCACACTCACATGAAAGACTGGGAAATCAGACTCACAGCTCAGGAATTTGAGAGCTGGATTCAGAACAACAAATACAAAACTCTCTTTTTTGATGGAGCTTCAAAATCGAACCCAGGCCAAGCAGGAGCGGGAGGATTAATTGTGGATGAAACAGGGGACAACATCTGTAGTTACGAATGGAGTCTAGGGGAAAGAACCAATAACAACGCCGAGGCTCTAGCCTTATATCAAGGACTGCTCCAACTAAACAAGATGGGAATTAAAAGAGCCATGATAATTGGGGATTCTGCAATAATAATCCACTTAATGGTCCAAAATCAGAGTTCTCCTAATTGTAATCTCCAACAGATCCTAAACCGCATCAAAATATTCCTTCAAAACTTTGAAGATCTACAGTTTTACCATGTTCTTCGAATCTTAAACAAACATGCAGACATGAGAGCAAATATTGCTTGTGGAAGGCCGGCGGGTGCACTAAGATGCAACGCCGTTGACAGCTTTCACCCTATCCCATGAATAAATATCAAACGATCATCGCCTTGCACAACTCAGGCATTCAAGCGTGCGAAGGCAAAAGGCGTCTGATGAACAGGACGCCTCCCTGCAATCTCAGATTTGAAAAGCAGATTTTCTTGATCCCAAGCACCAGCAATCACTTCAACGTCGGCGCCAGTAGATTTGAATCTGAAATGAGGGATTTTTCTCAGGCTCACACTCCTCTCGTGATTCTGGCTTCCCCTGAACTCAACCTGCTCCAGCTTATAAATCCTCCTCACTGTTCTCTGTTTTGCATTCACTGTCATTCTCTTAGCATCAAACGCGTTGCGAGAAAGAGCCTCACGGAAGTGTGCGAGTCTTCACAGCGTGGTTTGAAGGCACGCTTATCGACCCGACACGCATCATCTCTGGTATTGCTCCTTCCAAGTTTTGATCGTTTTATGCTAACCAGGTTTATTGTCTTGCTCAGGTCTCTTAAATCCTGGATCTGTGTAGCTGCCCACCCTCCTTTTCATCTCCCAGCACTCCCGACTCTCTTCCCTCCGCTGCAAGCTCCCTCATGCGCTAAAGCTCTCATTGCTAAAAAGCTCAATCACCTCTCCACCTTGAGCATTCACCAAATAGAAATCTCCGTTCTTTTAATTCTCGCCATCAGCGCTTTTAACTCTCCCTCCCTCCTCAATATCTTATCCGAACCTGAAATTCCTCTTCATAACGCCCCCAACTTTCTCACCCACCACACTCTTACCTACCGCGACTCTACCTACCGCACCCCCTCTCTAAAAATGGCACGCAGCGAGGTTTGCCTGCACTGTGCAGACTTGCAGGCCGAGTTGGAGGAGATTAGGACACAACAGACTGTCCTGGACGAGAAGCAAAGGCTCTTGGAAACAAGACTGGAGGAACAAAGTCGCCGACTTGAAGAGCAGAACCAAAGGATCGAAGATCAAAACCGCCTCATGAATGACAAATACAAGGCGGAGATCCAACTGTTTATGCATAGAGCATTCTCCCTTCAAGAGCAGTTCCGGCAGCTCACTAATCGTTGTGCGCACGCGGAAGAATCCATTTCAATCCTTAAGTACATGATGGACAAGAGGAATGTAGTGGCCACCAACTCATCTAGCGTCAAGCAGGAAGCAAGAGATGACCAGCCGGAAGAATCTACAGCAAGACACATCCAGCACATTATGATAGATTAAAATATTTTGTAAATGTATTTTTATGTTATTTATGTTTATAAGAAGCTACAGCAGCAAAGTATTAGGCAATAACAAGACTAGCAAAGCAAGGATCAAGGAGATAGCACTGTTTTGTAAACTCCTTGATTAGAACAGCTAATGGCATATCATGTCTCTGAGGAGACAGAAATTTTGTATCTTTTTTCAGAATCAAATATAACATCCGAACTTTAAAAAAAAAAACATTAGTTAAATATTTTATATAGTTATTTAATTTTTATTTTTTTTTAGATTTTTAATTTTCATAATTTTATTTTGATAGACATAAACAAAATTTCAATTCAATTTTGATAACGAACAAATAATATTTTACATCATACTAAACTATACAATAAACATATCCACTCAATTAAAAATAATTCTAATTATATAATTTTTATAAAAAGACTAATATCCCGTTATCATTATATATATAATCATTATATAATCCTATACCCTCAATAATTTTGCACATAATTTATTATACTCATATTTTAAAAACTCATATTGTTTTAAAATATTGAGATTCCTATTTATTATACTACTATTGTTTTAGGATATTGGGATTCCATTTAAGAGAGACGATTAACGTTATCAAAATGTTGACATCCCTTACCCTCAATAATTTTGCACATAATTTATTATACTCATATTTTAAAAACTCATATTGTTTTAAAATATTGAGATTCTTATTTATTATACTACTATTGTTTTAGGATATTGGGATTCCATTTAAGAGAGACGATTAACGTTATCAAAATGTTGACATTCCATAAAAGGGTGGAGGATAAACATAGTCCCCTAGTTTGCAAACTTGTGATGTTACGTTTTAAAATTGATAATATTAAAATAATCTAATTTAATACGTAATTAAGTATATTCATAATTGCTTACATAATACTGGTGGATAAATGGATAAACTTGTTGGATTGGAAATTGCTATGTTTTTTTTCTACATAAGATTGATTCTATTAATGTAACAAAAATGGTACAAGGAAGCATCGGTCTCTGTAGAGCAAGCCTTAGATTATGCCATGTTTAACAACCAATAACTAAAAGTGACTGCTCGCACCGGAGAAACCAGTCCAAAACTAAAAGTGTTTGCTGCCCACGCAGGGTTAGCAGAATGTAATGCCAGAGTAGTATAGTTTGTCGAACAAACGTCAAAATTAACAACAAAAACATAAAAGAGACAACAAAATAGACCCCTAAGGATGGGAGCCGAGAACGCAAAACCTGAAAAAAAACTTTGGCCAACTAGGTGTCAGTGGTAGGAGGAGGTTCTTCCACCATCAGACACCTATACGTCTCCATGTCATCTTCCTCGTCCTGTTGATCTCTCGGTGTTTCTTCCATAGTCTTGAAGCAGCCTGACTTATTGCGTCCCTGAGCTGCGCCTGAGCGGTCCAGAGCTTCTTCATGGCTTCTATGCGTCCCTGAGCTGCTGCCAGGGGCTTTTCTTTTGCTGGTGTTAGTCCTCTCCTAAAAGTTGCGAGCTGGGACTTCAAAGCTTTGAGGCTCCTCTCTAAAATCTATTGAAATTGTTACAATTATGCAAGGGCGCTCCAACGTGCAGCGGAACTGGAATTGCGCAGAGTGACTGGGTTACAAGGATGGGACAGAGGCAGCAGGAGGCAGTGGAGCATCTTGAACACGCCAAGAACTTGCTAACTGAGCTCGCCCCCGACCATTGCGGGTGGCTGGATAACTTCTCGTGAAATGGGTCATCGTCGAGGGGGAGGAAAAATCTGAAGGGGTCGAGTCAGAGAGGGATAGGGAGGGGGCGACGAATTGCTCTTCCTCTACTGTTGGCCCTCCTGTAGCGCACCCTATGACACAGATGAGGCATGTTCACCTGGTCGAAATTGGGCAGCCGAGGATGAGTAGGAGCAGTGCTAGGGATTGAATGGCTAGTGGGATCAGGAGGACTAGTTATCTGCGATTCAGAACCAAGATTCAAGGCCGAAGCATCAGTTTGAAGGCAACAAAGGAGACTCTGCGAGAAATGGGCACCATCTACCATCTCAATACAACAAAGAATTTGGCATCGTCTCCCTGTTGACGTGCACGAGCTCAGCTCTGCAGCAACAGGGAGACAATTGCAGTTCAGAGGAGGTGAAATAGGGGGAAGGTGGTCCGAATATGCCATCTTAAGAACTAGCTTGAGGTTTCCTCGGCCCACACATTGCATTGAAACACCATTAATGTCAGCAATGATCTTCTGAGTGGAAGCATGAGTGACCAGGTGGTCGCGCCACTTGCCAACCCCAATTTGCTGTGCTGTACCAGTGCTTTTAAACACTCGCATCCGGGATGGAAATTGCTATGTTAGTTTACATATTTTAATATTTATAAAAAATTAATATAATTGTTTAATAGTTTATATTAGGTTAAAAAAAAAATTGATTTTAGCATTATTTAGCCAGATATTATTAATTTTAAGATACTTTTTATGTTATGATGAAGTTCAGAATTACAAGTATTTTGTCAGGTGAAGAGTTAATGGAGGCATGGTTTTATGGTTTTCACTAAGAGAGAACAAACTGTATTGAGTACTATTTTTTTTAATAATTTGGGGCATTTAGCTTATAAGAAATATAACTATTTTCAAATATGGTTTTATGACTATTGAGATTTTTATGACATATATTTTAGTTGTTTACGACATTTTCCTAAAGGACCAAAAAGTTAATAATAATCAAATTCTCAATGCTTTAGACATTGAAAAAGCACATCCATGGGATCTTTTTGATGGGGCTACTCAAGGAGACCCTCCAGAATGTGGTTAAGGAGTTGTTTTTCATCATTCAAAGAGTCATTTTTCCTTGCTAAAAATGGGATTGGTAGTAGGCTCAAACAACTATGTTGAGCTCCTATCTCTTAAATTGTTGTGTATGTTTGCAATTGAGAAATGAGTGGATCATTTGCAAGTCTTTGGACACTCCATGCAATTGCGTCAAAAGATTTTACAAATGCCATAACATGAAATTACTAACTTTACAAATTTCATGATTAAAATATTAATTTACTCTTTTTCAATGCTTCATGTTTATAAAGAACTCAAGGATGGCCCATGGGGGCTTTACTGGGGAAGCAATACCATAACACGTGCATTCATATTGGTGGATTTATATTGAGGAAAAAATGGCATAACATATTGAGCATATATTAGGGATAAAGGGGTTTTATATTGGCACGTATAAAAAATGGATCTCAAACTCAATGAAAAAATATAAAGGGGTATAAAAAATGTTAATGAACAAATATAAAAGGGTATAAAAAATGTTAATGGAAAAATAAATACCCACAATATTTAGTAAAATTAAGAGTTTTTTAAATTGGGAAGGTGTATTGAGTTCATATTGATAAGGGATTAAATAATATGATTTATAGAAACATTTTCTAATATATAATTAAATTATGGGTATTGTTTATGCTATGAACGCCTATAATATACCATATATTCATTGAATAAAATCCAGATAAGATAGTTTCTCTAAAAAACAACCTATTACTAAATATAAAAACTTAAATAATTAAGCAACCACATTTATAAATTTGAATTTTATAATAAAAATTGACCTAAATAATAAAGTAACAATAGCAGCATGATCCGGATTATCCACAATTCTGTGTTCATTCTGTTGACGTTTCAAACCCCAAAGGGGGTCCATCATCATCAGAACTAAATTAGATAGAATATGAATGAAAGCTCATTCATATTCTATCTAATTTAGTCCTGATGATGGACCCCCTATTAGATTTGAAACAAGGGGGTCCATCATCAGGACTAAATAGATAAAATATGAATAAGCTTTCATTCATATTCTATCTAATTTAGTCCTGATGATGGACCCCCTATGAGATTTGAAACTTCGACAAA